>JBBGZY010000992.1:700000-960000 GCA_037952925.1 Lithobates clamitans | reverse complement strand
AATAAAAAAAAACGAAACAGTAAAGTTAGCCCAATTTTTTTTGTTTTAATGTGAAAGATGATGTTACGCCACGAGAATCGCGAGAGAATCGTGATCTATCTTCTAAGCAAAAAAATTGTGTTTCTCATTTTAGCCAGAATCGTGCAGCTCTAATACAGTGCTATAACTAGCCATTGATTACTGTATAACTGTCACTGGCAGGGAAGGGGTTAACACTAGGGGGCGATCAAGGGGTTAAAAGTGTTCCTTCACTGTGTGTTCTAACTGTGGGGGGATGGGACTTACTTGGGGAGGAGACCGATCGTTGTTTCTATATACTAGGAACACACGATCTGTCTCCTCTCCCCTGACAGGATGTGGATTTGTGTGTTTACACACACAGATCCAAGTTCCTGCTCTGTCACGAGCAATTGCGGGTGCCCAGCGACATCGCGGCCGCCCGGAACGCGCATCGGGTCCTCAGTGACGCTGCGTGCGCGCGTGCCCACTATACCCCTTAAAGCGGCCGCTTGATGGCGGGCAGTTGGCATGTGGTTAAAGAGGAGGTGCAGCCTGGGTAAAAAAAATTAAAAGTCAGCAGAATCAAATACTGTAGCTGCTGACTTTTAATATTAGGGCACTTAGCTGTCTAGGGAGCCTATGATGTCGACACCCGAGCGGTCCGTCTCCCGGAAGTGGGAAAGGGGACCCCGGAGGGGGGAGGAAGCATAGAAGCAGAAGTTCGCTTTAGTCCCCTTTGACACTTATACGACTTGTCCCACAATTTTGTACTGCAAAATCGTATGACAAGTCATTCTCCATGATTTTCAATGACTACCATTCATATTGGCACAACTTTAAGTCATGCCAACTTCAAAGTAGTCCTTGCACTACTTTGGTCCAACTTCCATGCGAGTTGATGTCCATAGACCTCAATGTTAAGCCCTCAAGTAGCATGCAAATCGTACCTGAATAATATAGGCACGATTTCAGTATGACTTTGTAAGCACAAGCTGAGAATGGTTAATGCCAAAGTTGTGGCAAAGTCGTACAAAGTAGTACTGCTCCCAAATCGCGGTAAAATCGCACGACTTTGAAGTCGCACAAGTGTGAAAGGGGCCTTAAGAGCTGTATACACGGGTCGAATATCAGACGACATCGGCCGGTTCAATGGAAACCAGCCGACGTTCGGCACGTGTGTACCGCAGCCAGTCTGACAACAGCCAGCCATTCAGCTGGCTTCAGTCAAAGGGGCATGACCAAAAATGGTCCGCCAATCAACATCTGATCAGCGTCCTCAAAAAAAAATGGCTGAGAGCGCAGACCGGTGTGTTCTGACGGGAGGGGGTTAGCCTCCCTGTCAGAATACAATAGCTCAGCAGGGGAGATCACTATACTAACATTGCATAATTAGTACAGTGGCTCCTCCTAAGCGCTTCAGTTTTTTTCTTTCAGCCTGCTGGGTGCGTACTAGGCTTTAGGTCAGAATTGCACCTTTGCAGATGGCTCAAAATGATCTGTGTGACTGTGCAATTGGCCCCAAAACTTGTGTTTGTTATTCTGAGCTGTGTGTGCAGTAAAAGGAATGATTTCTGAACTGCAAACATTTTCCACCATGAAAAATCTAGGTTTATTGGATGCATCGTCAAGGCTTTCAAATGCTCTTTTTGGATGTTTTTTTTTTTTTTTTATTGCCCTGGTTGTTTCTAAGTATATGTTTTATGACACTGCTGATTTTGTCATCTCTTCATTCACCTTAGATGATCATGGAGCAGCAGGACGAGGAATTGGGGCTGGTATCTCAGAGCATCGGAGTGCTGAAGAATATGTCACAACGCATTGGAAATGAGCTGGATGAACAAGCTGTGTGAGTGTCTAAATAACTAGAAGCTTAAGTTAGGGTAGAGGGAGTGAAAAAAAAAATAGAAATCATTTTCATTGCTATATAAAAAATGAAAATTTAGGTACCGAAATTGACGTTTTTTTAAAAAAATCTCTATAATATTTTTATAAATAATTGTGTTATGTTTTGACCTTTCAATTATTATCATGAGTTTAAATGAATATGAATTTATTATCTGCACTTTTTTGAAGCGATTTAAAAAAAAACTTGCTGCATTTTTGGTGCATATTTGTCAAACCGCACCAAAACACACCTCCCTATTGAAATGCATTGAAAATACAGCAGAAAAGCAACAAAAATGCACCGTGTTGCGTTTTCGATGCATTTTTTGAGTCGCATGACCTATGAAAAACACATCATAATCAAGGTAAAAATGTGTCAAAATCGCTTGCGGTTACAGCAGCCATAATCGGCACAACGCTGAAAACCTTATTTTCGGGCTATAATTTTCGACGCATCAATAATCTATATTCTTTTTCAGGTCTTTTGACTAAACCTGCTATTTTCTCTTTAAAGGCACCATTGGAACCCGCCAAGTATTATATATAAACAGGCACTTAGTTACATTAATTTGCTTATAAACGTTCCCTTCTCTTTTTCACTTTGTAGTTAATGTACAGTGGAGGACAACATACAGTATTTCAATTATCAGCCATTTTTAGGTTGAGAACATTTTTAATAGAGTTGTATAGAAGTATGTTAGTTATATGTAGCAAAGTGCAGCACAATATTTATTTATTGAGTATAGTGCAATTGAAATATTAAAACCTTCAGTTAAAAACCTTTGCCATTTTTCTTCACTTAAGGATGCTGGATGACTTTTCACATGAATTGGACACAACACAATCTCGGATGGACAATGTTTTAAAGAAGCTGGCAAAGGTGTCTCATATGACTAGTGGTGAGTTAGAAATGCATCAGGCAAACATAGTTATATTAATAGGAATGTTTCTAGAAATGCAATTTTTAAATGGTACTTCTAAATGTAAAGCTGTGTAGCTTTATCAGAATATTCTATTTAGGCTTCATGCACATGGGCGCATTTGCCTGTGCAGCTTAAAGTGATATCAATGGTTCATGCTTTTTATTTATTTTAAATAACAAACATGTTATACTTACCTGCTCTGTGCAGGTTTTGCACTGCTCTGTGCACAGAGCAGCCCTGATCATCTTCTCGTGTCCCCTGCCGGCCCTCCTGGCTCCTTCACCTTGACCAGTGCTCCCAATATGGAGCTTGCTATGGGGGCATAAGACACACAGAGCCATGGCTCAGTCCACCCCCTGCTCTCTCCTCATTGGATCACTGGCTGTGATTGACAGCAGTGGGAGCCAATGGCTCTCAAGGCTGTCTTAGCAAATGAGGGGAGAGAGACCTGGGACAGCCGAGGCTCTCGTGCACATCACTGGATCGAGAGGGGGCTCATGTAAGTATGGGGGTGGGGGAGCAGCACACAGCTTTTTTTATCATAATGCATGAAGGTAAAAGACTTTCAGCCTCTACAACTACTTTAAATATGTTGCATATTTCTGGTGCCCATGATGTCCTGGAGCTGCATACAGCCACCCACAAGCATGAATCCCTAAAGGTGGCTGTATGCAGCTAAACGCCGCTGTGAGGGTAAAGTAGCACATGAGCGTTTAGGTCTGTGCTCATGCTTTACTTTTCCCCTCTCTCTCTCAGCATCATGGGAATGTAACATAGAGACATTGCTATTTCATAATGATACCAATAAGCATTTGTTTGTGTTTCCTGTAAACCTTGGGTACATAAAACTAATAGTGATTTAAGGCATCCCTAAAGTAATCCATAAGTCGGAAAGTAAAGATTTACTATCTTAAAGGTAATATCTAGATGTTATTTTGCCTAAGCAGTACCCTGGAATATCTACCTATTACCCTAGATTATGCCTAAAAAAACAGCAATGTACTTCCTGTGCCTTCAGCCTCATAGCAGTGTATCTGCTGTGTGACATCTTATGAGATTTGGTAATATTACTACTATTTTGCTTACTGTTGTCCTTGCTGTAGGAATGCCACCCGCAGTGCTATTGAATTCTGCTGGCGGCTGGGGGGGGGCCTTCCTGGCCGTCAGAACACAATATATACTGCTAGCAGCTGTAGCTGCTGGCAGTAATTGCATGTAAAAAAAACGGACAGGCTGGTTCTATCCAAGTCGATCCATCGATCGACTTGGGTACAGTTGGTCTTGCCCCCATACATGTATCTAATCTGGACTGATCCTTGTTGAACGAAACAAATTTTCGATCCATGTATGGCTGGCATTACTGTTGCTCAGTCAGACATCTCATGACATTCAAAGAGATTTATGGGAATGTTTTTGTGGAATCATAATTGCCTAGGTGGATGCAGCATTGGTCCGATGGGACATCTGTCCCCCGCCAACTCTAGGACTGAGAACTGATCGATCAAACACGGGTGACTGCTCGGTTTTGAGAGCTCTCTAAGCAGAAAGCTGGTGACTGTCAGTCTCCGCTCTCTGCTGTGCGCCCCCCCCCCATGCTCACTGGAGTTGGGTGCCGGTCCAGGCATGTGGGTGGATCCCGGCGATTTGGTCACGATATTTCCTGAGCCTGGACCAGCTCTGTGACGTCAGCCGACAGCCTGCTTCAACCCCCTGTCTGCTGAAAACGGGTCACAGGTATCCAGAGCGAACTGCACTCCTGTGATCCATAGAAGTACAACCAAACAAGCTTTGGCTGTACCTCTCCTTTTTAAGGAACCAATAAAAAGGTGTCAGTGATAGGACAGAGCTGTACCTTTTTGGGTTCCCTTTTTGGATAAGTAAATGCCATAGCTGCCAAAAAATAGCAGGTACCTACTTTTAAAGTCTCTGAACAGTTTGAAAATCTACATTTAAAAACAGGGGGAGAGAGCTTTAGTGTGGTTGAAGCCATAGGTATTTAATGGGCTTATGCATCTATAGCCTTTGTATACAAGGTGTAAGGCTGCAATGTTCAGACCATTCAGTGGCCTGTTGGGTAAAGATATCAGCTCTTTTATGAACTATGTTGAGCACCTGTGACAGTTGAAAATGCTTGTTATTGAGATTTTTCATGTCTCTGTGGGAACCTACCAATCTTTCAATTTTCTCAGTAGGAAAAGGGAAAAAATAACTCTCCTACCCAGGTACTGTAGGCCAAATTGCAGGAGGATGTGTGATGGGTCCTGAGGCTTTTGAGGATGGCCAGATGTCTCCCCACCTGTTGTCAGGAAGACATCTGCCTGCCCATGGCAAGCCTAAGGCAAAAACTGGATAACACACAAAGTCAGCCATCTTTAGCAGCTCTATTTTGCATATATTTCATCTTATGTATCGCTAGTGTGTGTGTGTGTGTGTGTGTGTGTGTGTGTATATATGTGTGGTACAATTCAGTTCTTTTACTCATTAAAGTGTATCTGTCATAACATAATGTAAGAGTTGAATACCGTGCAAAGTTAGCATCATTCTTACTGTTTATAATAAAAGGAGGTAAGAACTTCTCCTTTTCTTCAGTGTTGCTTGTGGTTAAGTGCTCATGATAACATTTGGGTCAAGATAAAGGCAAGTTTAGGCACCTAGGGTGCCAAGAAACAGAGGTGCAGATCTGCCATTTAGTTGAGGGGATAAATTTACTTTTTTTTTAGTTTTGGATAGAGTGGAAAGGGATTAGACTGATTTGCCAGGTTTTTATTGTCCAGTTTACCATTATCTTTGAAAGTGAAAATAAAATCCCATATTTTGGGTTATTCTCAGAGAAGTAATAGCAGGGAAATCGTCCAGTGGAGACACTAGTTCTGCTGACTTGGGGGTCCCCAAGGAATTCCCTTAATTTGCAGTGATTTCCTCTTACTTTTTGCAGTAATTTCCTCTTACTTCCTGTTTGGCTATGGGACCGGAAGTGAAGGGAAATTTCTGTACAGGTAATAGGACACAGATGGCGAAAAAAAATCTGACCGGTATTATAACCCTCCCTTAAACTTTGTACACATGATCGGATTTTCTGCAGACAAAAGCATCAGACTTTTGTCTGAAGGGCGTGTGCCATGTACCTGTCTTGCATACAAACAGTACACAATTGTCGGCCAACAAACACGAACATAGTGGCGTACTACGTGGAATTTCAGCTCTTGAGCGCCACCCTTTGGGCACCTTCTGTTAATGTCGTGTTAGGTGAGCATTGATTCCGAGCATGCGTGTTTGTACTTTGGACTTTTGTGTGACGGACTTGTGTACACAGGATAGGAAAATCTGACAACAGACTGTTGTCCGCTGAATATTTACTAGCCTGCCATCCAACATTTGTTGGCGGAAAATTGGCCAACAATTGTCCTCTGGAGCGTACTAATGGTCAGATTTTAGGAAAACAGTCTGTCATCACACAATTCCCTGCCAAAAATCTGATCGTGTATACGAGGCTTTACTCTCCAAAATGGAAAACAAAAGTTTTGCCTATAGCCCTATTTTAAAGAATTTGCTAATTTAGGGAAAGTGGCAGGTTCTCTTGAAATAAGAACTGACACCCTTTGACTCTTAAGTTCACCATGCTCTGCCACTGCTTCATTGCTTTGCTGGAGCCCTCTGTAATAAGCAGCCATTGTCCAGGCTCTAACATTACCATGACATGGAGCTTACACAGGTTGAGGGCTCCTGGCTCCAGGGTAGTGCAGAGAAGATGGGTATCACTGGGTCTGGGGTTTTCTTGCTAGAGAACATTTTCTTTGGAAAGCGATCTGTCATTTCAGTTTTGTATGTTGCACCTTGGTAGTTTCCTCCCAAGACCTTCTCTTTAGTTCCCTTGTTCAACTCCAGAACTTTTCCCAAGCCTCTCCCATCCTATGGAACTCCCTACCCCAATCTGTCCGACTATCTCCTACTCTGCCCACTTTTAGGCGATCCCTGAAAACCCTTCTCTTCAGAAAAGCCTATTCTGCCCCCACCTAACAACCATTCTTTCATTTTCTCCATCAGCTCATGCCCCACAGCTTTTACCTTTTTGTATCACTTGACCCTCCTTCTTGGATTGTAAGCTCTAATGAGTAGGGCCCTCTGATTCCTCCTGTATTGTATTGTATTATAACTGTACTGTCTGCCCTCATGTTGTAAAGCACTGCGCAAAATGTTGGCGCTATATAAATCCTATATAATAATAAATTAACACTGTTATATTCTGTCTGCAGATCGCCGTCAGTGGTGCGCCATCGTTGTGCTCCTTGCTCTGCTGCTCGTGGTGCTGATCCTTTTCTTTGCACTGTGACTTACAAACTTACTCCTTCCATGGAATTCCAACAATACATTTTACAGTATCACAACAAACTAAGGTGTATTAATGTGTTAATTGGCATTGCCGTGACAAAAGGGCATTTGTGATTTTTGAAAATCAAGTGAATACAAGCTGCAGCACCATCTTCAGGAGGTACAGGACTATGGCGCCCCCTCTTTTTCAGAAACTTGCTACAACACGCAGAGAGCCCGACACTTTTCTGCTTTTATCCTAAGCAGTTTACACACTGGATTACTGCTGTCTGTATTCTGTGTTCCTGCCTCATCTTCCTTCCCAAAGGAAACACGCCTGAGCTTGCCTGTCTGCCGGAACATAAGCAAAGGAGAAACCTTGGGCCTGTGGCTCCGGAGTGTACTGTTTTCAAAAGGGGAGATTTAAACCACATGTGACGTGACGGTACTGCAGAGCTGCTTGGCTAGGAACCATTAGCATCTGGAATAAATTACAGGCCTGCTTCAGCTTCCGGCAGAATCGAACCTGGACATGGCCACAAGATCTGTTTAACGCTAGTACCATTGCGGTTGACGGCTTTATTTTTGTAAGACCGTGTGCTACGTTATATAACAATGCCTGCATTCATTCTGCTATTACACATCTGTGACCAGAGGTCCTCATCTGCTCAACAAGATGCCGTTCTGAGAACGGGGGATGCAGAAACAAAGGCCCTGTCTACAGTACGGGAACATGGCTACCATAACATTTCGAAATCCAGGAGATTTGATAATGAAGATTGATGGGTTTTGTCTCTTGATATTTGAATTACTGTGAGAAGGATGCTTCACATCTGGAATGATTTAGCCGGATAGGGAGTGCCATTGAGTGAGATTATGGTTTATACTACTGTATTATTAAGATTTGATGATAGGACTAAATCTGTGTGCACTCTACTGATTTTATTTTTATATCTGTTCTATTGATAGGCAGGCTGTGTTGTCTTACAATTCCTGATACCACTTTCCACCCCCCCCTCCCCCAACTCAAGCTTTTGTCCGTTGCCTGCCTTGTAGCGTCTTTACTGAATGTGTTTTGTCCCTGTCTGTTTGTACCATATGTGTTGTAATTAACCACATTCTGTCGAACCAAACACTACATCTATTCCAAACTCTGGGAACTGTCATGGAAAGTTGGCAGCATCCGTTATGTAAATCTGTTTTTGAGCCGTTGGACATGGGAGGGACACGACCGGCTGTTGTGAATGAATCGTCACCTGAGACTTTATTGGCTGACATCCATCAAGCTATTTATTTAACAAAATAGTGCTAGTTCTGACAAATCACCAGACTTCATGAGGAACTTGCTTGGTGCTAGATATGAAGGATATTTTGCCTACTTTGTGGATTTATTTAAGATAAAATGTAATGTCTTAAAGTATGGATGTTTGAGTTGTGGGAAAATTATCTGTCAGTTGAGAAAGGGTTCAAAAACTGACCTTTGTCACAATAATCACAATGGCTACAATTAGGCTTTACTTTGGAAGCATCTCCATTAAAGCCCCATTTGTTGTTTTGTTTTTTTTTTGTTTCTTTTATGCCTTCTGTCCCATTGGGAATATTGACCCTTATTTCCTGTCCCAGAAACAAATAAGGCCTCCTGCCAGAGATGAGCACCGTCTATCAGACCTCATTAAAGCGGGGGTTCACCCACACCGCCAAAAAAAAAAAAAATATTAAAAGCCAGCAGCTACAAATACTGCAGCTGCTGACTTTTAATACATGGCCACTTACCTGTCCCAGGGTCCAGCGATGTCGGCAGGGGACGCTGAGAACCCGCTCGGTTCTCGGCAGCTGCCGCCGCCATCCTAGGTGAGGGAATCAGGAAGTGAAGCGTTGCGGCTTCACTTCCCGGTTCCCTACTGCGCATGCGCGAGTTGCGTTGTGCGTCCCTAGTGGTCCCCGCTCTCTCCTGGGAGCTGTGTGTTCCCAGCAGACAGCGCGGTCGGGACGGGAAGAGGCATAGACTCCCATGGGAGTCTATGCCGGAAGTGGGTGCAAATACCTGTCTTAGACAGGTATCTGCACCCCCCTCCCCCCTGAAAGGTGCCAAATGTGACACCGGAGGGGGGGAGGGTTCCGAAAAGCGGAAGTTCCATTTTTGTGTGGAACTCCGCTTTAAGTATTTGTCTAGTATTTGTTAGATTAAGTATTTAATACTTACTATTTAATATAGTAAAATAAATACTATTAAATACTTTAAGTATTTGTTAGATCATCAACTACTGCATGGACCAGAACAGAACCAAATGCTCCATGCACTTGGTCCCTTGTGGGATTCAATCAGGACTTTTTAAAATGTGGTGATGGTTCAAGCAAATCTCCATGCAAACAACATACACAGATATATATATAATGTGTGTATGTATATGTGTGTAATATATACACACACACTGACTGTGTGTGTGTATAGAGAGAGAGAGCGCACACACGCTGTTTTACCTGCCAAGTTATGTATCTCTGTCCATTTCTAAGCTTTACACAGCTCCATCGCCTAGAGACCTAACTATTTCTACTGCACTTAAAGCGGTAGAAAATCCTCCTGCAATGAAATGCTAGTATGCATTACATATTAGCACATTATGAAAGACTTGCCTCCAAAATTAAGCCCTCCAGCAGCACGCTGACAGGTCTTCCATCTTCACCCAGTCTATCTTCTAGGTTTGTGGGCTCGGCCGTTTAAATGGCCGAGCCGCGATTACGTCACTGGAGTCTGCGCGCAGGAGTCACGGCCGTGGCACAGCCTACTCAATGGGTGGTGAGCTGTCCATAGAGAGCTCAATGTGCATGCGTCTGTGACGTCACTCACTGCTAGTCATTGAAATGTCTCCTAAACGGTGCACATTTAGGAAATATTAATTTTACATTTTATTGTAAGCTTACCTGTAGGGAAAAGTGCTAGAATAGACTTTACTACCACTTTAACCACTTCAGCCCCCGAAGAATTTACCCCCTTCCTGACCAGAGCACTTTTTGCGATTGCGCGGTCGTGCGACGTTGCACCCAAACAAAATTGACGTCCTTTTTTTCCCACAAATAGAGCTTTCTTTTGGTGGTATTTGATCACCTCTGTGGTTTTTATTTTTTGCGCTATAAACAAAAATAGAGCGACAATTTTGAAAAAAACGCATTATTTTTTACTTTTTGCTATAAATAAATATCCCCCAAAAATTTATAAAAAAACAATTTTTTTCCTCAGTTTAGGCCGATCGTATTCTTCTACATATTTTTGGTAAAAAAAATCGCAATAAGCGATTATTGATCGGTTTGCGCAAAAGTTATAGCATTTACAAAATAGGGGATCGTTTTTTGGCATTTTTATTAATATTTTTTTTTTTTTTTTTAAATGCCGGCGATTGGCGATTTTTATCGTGACTTCGACATTATGGCGGACACATCGGACATTTTTGACACATTTTTGGGACCATTGTCATTTATACAGCAATCAGTGCTATAAAAATGCATTGATTCCTGTATAAATGACACTGGCAGTGAAGGGGAGGGGTTAAATCAGTACTAGGGAGTGATTACTAACTGTCAGGGGGATGGGCTGTGAGTGTGACGTCACTGATCTCTGCTCCGATGGCAGGGAGCAGAGATCAGCATCTTCCCGTTCTTTCCTCCCTGTGAGGCGATCGCGGGTATCCCCACAGCGATCGAGTCCGCGGGGCCCGCGACCTGACTCACGGAGCTTGCTGCGGGCGCGTGCCGCCGGCCGCCCTTTTAAAGGGCAACGTACAGGTACGTGATTTTGCCTGTACGAGCCCTTCTGCCGACGTATATGTGCGTGAGGTGGTCGGCAAGCGGTTAAGTAAGGCCGGCCATACCATATACGCATCTCGTCCAGTTTCTGCTGCACCAGCCGAGATTCGAAACATTAATGGGCAGGCTGAAAGTATCAAGTTGATCATGCGATCAACTTGGGTACAGCCAGCCTGCCGTATTCGCTTCCGATTATCGCAAGCAGCTGCTATAGCCGCTAGCGATAATCAGTGTCTTGTCCCGGCGGGGACGGCTTCCCCTGCCGGGAGAAGACCATTGCATGGCAGGAGGGATTCTCCTGTCAACACTCTGTGTTAATGGGGGAATCGTGCAAGTTTCTTCTCTGCAGCCTGTGGTTGCAGGAAAGAAATTTGCACCATCTATGGGCTGCCTTATATAGTTTGGTTTTGTCCTTGTCCACAGGCTGTGGACGATGAAGGAAAAGCCACACACTGATGCGTTTATCTCTGTCACTCTCCTCTTTTAGCATGTCCCTTGTTAGCAAATGAGCATTTAAGTACACCTGATTGTCTCCTTGTGCTACGTATCCCACTCTGAGCCTGAGCCCTGCTGAAATCGGACTGCAAGAGGCTGATATCATGTCAAGTTCCAGTACTTGCACTAGCCGCTTTTAAAAATACACTTAAAGGCTAAGTTCACCTTTTGAAAAATAATAAATGCACCTCCTTTTTGCAGGTAAAAAAGTGCATGTATTATTTTTTTTCTAAGGAGCCTGCAGTGCATAGAACCCGAGATCGGCTGTTTGCTTGTACCTCATATGGGCAGGCAGTTACCTGAAAGCTGGAAGAATCAATGAACTACCAGAGCACTCACCAGCTCCCTCGTAGTTAATTGAAAGCTACAAGCGGCTGATGGTACTTGTAGTTTATCCATACACAGGAAGCTGTGAATGAATGATGTGGCCATGTGGGCGGAGCCCTGCAAGGCCTCTCTGTTGTTTTTTTTTTTTTTAATTGTGACATTGGGTATAGGGAGAAGATCCCCAGCCCGCTGTCACAGAGAGGGGGAAACAGGCATGCGGGGTGCATGCTAAATATTCAAGTCTAAAAAGAGATGGAACATATTCCAAAGGTGAACTTATCCTTTAATTATTTCTAATGAACATATACCTGCACGAATTGGTGTTTTTTTTTTTTTTTTTTTTAACCCACCTGGAGTTCAGCTTTAGCACAAATAACATTCAGTTATTGCAAGCAGATACAGACTTGTATGCTGTAAGGCCCATTTCACACTAGCGGACTGATCGGTGTGCCTGTCAGCTTTTTAGGTGGACTTGATCAGACCCTCCAGTCTCTTCTATGAAGTGGTGGGTGTCGATGGACATGTGTCCGTTGACACCTGCCGATATCCGATCCTATCCACTAAAAAAAGAACGGATGGGGATCCCTAGCTGTCTGGCGGATTGGATGGCAGTCGGGTGTAAATGGTCAGGCGGTCCGTTTACATTTGACTGCCCATAGGGGAGAGTGGGCTGTGTCTGTGTCCCCTCTGCATGAGTGGACACAGACCAGCCATCCACCCGCTCAGCAGAGATCAGTGGACAGATTCCCCGCTGAGCAGGCAGACTCCAATGGAGCCCACCCCAAGTCGAAGGGGCCTTAAGCTTACTTCAGACAGATCTGCATGGATGAGCTGTAATTGTTCAAGATTAGTTGGACCTTTTTAAAAAAAATTTTTAACATGTGGGTTCCTGTAATGATTGACATATAAGCAATGTATTTAATTGCATTGTGTAAATTTTCCATAATCGATCACCTTTCTCCCTTATATCTACATGATTGATCTTGTGTGATTTTATAGAGTTGTGCATGGAGAAGAGTAAAATATAAAACTAAATATGTAGTTTGCAAAGACATGTGCAAAGTAGGAGTGTCCTTTCAGATCTTCTTTTTCTCCATCAGATAGAGAATTGAGTAAATAATATCTGGTGCACATACAGTGAATCTGGAAAGTATTCACAGCTCTTCACTTTTTCCACATTTTATGTTATAGCCTTATTCCAAAATAGATTAAATTCATTATTTCCCTCAAAACTCTACAAGCAATACCCCATAATAACAACATGAAAGAAGTTTGTTTGAAATCTTTGCTAATTTACTAAAAATGAAAAAATCCCATGTACATGAGTATTCACAGCCTTTGCTCAATACTTTGTTGAAGCACTTTTGTCACTAATTACAGCCTCAAGTCTTTTTGAGTATGATGCTACAAGCTTGGCACACCTATTTTTGGGCAGTTTCTCCCATTTTTTCTTTGCAGGACCTCTCAAGCTCCAACAGGTTGGATGGGGAGCGTCGGTGCACAGCCATTTTCAGATCTCCCCAGAGATGTTCAATCGGGTTCAAGTCTGGGCTCTGGCTGGGTCACTCAAGGACATTCACAGAGTTGTCCCCGTAGCCACTCCTTTGTTATCTTGACTGTGTGCCTAGGGTCGTTGTCCTGTTAGAAGATGAACCTTTGCCCCAGTCTGAGGTCCAGAGCGCTCTGGAGCAGGTTTTCATCAAGAAAGTCACTGTACATTGCTGGATTAATCTTTCCCTTGATCCTGACTTGTTTCCCAGTTCTTGCTACTGAAAATCATTCCAACAGCATGATGCTGCCCCCACCATGCTTCACTGTAGAGATGGTATTGACCAGGTGATGCGTGCTGCCTGGTTTCCTCCAGACATGACACTTGCCATTCGGGCCAAAGAGTTCAATCTTTGTTTCATCAAACCAGAGAATTTTGTTTCTCATGGTCTGAGAGTCCTTCAGGTGCCTTTTGGCAAACTCCAGGCAGGCTGACATGTGTCTTTTACTAAGGAGTGGCTTCCTTCGGGGCACTCTACCATACGGGCTGATTGGTGGAGTGCTGCAGAGATGGTTGTTCTTATGGAAGGTTCTTTCTCCACACAAATTCTGGAGCTCTGTCAGAGTGACCATTGGGTTCTTGGTCACCTCCCTGACTAAGGCCCTTCTCCCCCAATTGCTCAGTTTGGCCAGGCGGCCCGCTCTAGGAATCGTGCTGGTGATTCCAAACTTCTTCCATTTATGGATGATGGAGGCCACTGTGGTCATTGGGACCTTTAATGCTGTAGAAATTTTTCTGTACCCTTCCTCAGATCTGTTCCACAATATAATCCTGTCTCGAAGGTCTACAGACAATTCCTTGGAATTCATGGAATGGTTTGTGCATTGACGTGCACTGTTCTCTGTGGGACCTTTATATAGGTGTGTACCTTTCCAAATCCTGTTCAATCAACTGAATTTACCACAGGTGGACTCCAATCAAGTTTTAGAAATACTCAAGGATGATCAGTGGAAAGAGGGTGCACCTGAGCTATATTTTGTGTTTCATGGCAAAGGCTGTGAATAGTTAGGCTACTTTCACACCGGGGCGGGCAGGCATCGGCGGTAAAGGGGCGCTGCTTTACCGTCGTTTTAGCGGCGCTAGCGGGCGCTTTTAACCCCCGCTAGCAGCAGTAAAAGGGTTAAAACCGCCTGCAGTGGCGCTTTGGCGGCACTGCCCCATTGTTTTTAATGGGCAGGGGTGCTTTAGGAGTAGTGTATACACCGCTCCTACAACGCTGCAAAGATGCGGTTGGCAGGACTTTTTTTTTTTTTTTTTTACCGTCCTGCAAGCGCACCGCTCCAGTGTGAAAGCACTCGGACTTTCACACTGGAGAGACAGGAGAGGCTCTTTACATGCGATATGCAGATTCTATTTTTAGCGCTGCAGCGCCTCATTGTGAAAGTAACCTTATGTACATGTGATTTTTTTTTTTTTTAATAAATTTGCAAAGATTTCAAACAAACTTCTTTCACATTGTCATTATGGGGTATTGTTTGTAGAATTTTGAGAAAAATAATGAATTTAATCCATTTTGGAATAAGGCTGTAACATAACAAAATGTGGAAAAAGTGAAGCGCTGTGAATACTTTCCGGATTGACTGTACATGTGATTGCTGTACACAATTACTGTTAATTCTGTGGTTTTGAGTCCATTAAATATGCCTTCTTGCAGAGGGACAATACTATAAAAGCACAATACTGACCATTCTATATAGTATAGCGTTGGCATTGTATGCCTTGGGTCCATGATCAATAAAAGCAAAAAAAAAAAATAGAACCAAGGTATAGGAAAGTATTTCTTATTGCCTGCAAGATAGCACTGTACACACTACTAATATTCCCACTACAGGTTAAGTCTTTTTTTTGATTGAGGTACTGTTCCATTTTTTTGTGTGTCTTTGTTTTTATACCTATGGACTGTTGTTGGAAAATATTGAAGTAGAAGTGTGTCTTTGAGAAAATCTTGGGGGAGCGATTGGGTTCCTATCTCAGCACTGCTATTTTGTGGATGTATACTGCTGCTTAGATCATGAAACTGGTAATGTTTGGGATTTGATCTCTACGGTTGGGAGTGGCAGGGGGTGAATCCTGTTATTCTGTAGTACATTTCAGACCCTTGTACAAACTTCCATTTCATGAACATATTTTTTAGATTTGAATCTGTGAATTTCAATTAGATGCAAGTGGTGAAATAAAGTGTATTTCTTTTATATAATTGTTTTTTTTTTCTTTTCTTTTCTTGTTCACTAGCAGTTCACAAAGCATCTCTGACCTAACCAACTCTATTACATTCCTAAACAGGAGCTTCGCCCCTTTGTGTTTTTTTTTTTCTATCTCTGGTTAGCAAGATTATCCTCAATTCATATTTACATATCCAGCTTTGCTCTGTTGCTGCAAGCTGGGTCCAGTGCTACCATCTATCTCTCTGACGTGTGCACCTAGGAACTGGTGTCTTAATGGCAGAGCAGTTTTCCTGGATGGGGTTACAGTACTTTGCCCACTTTTGTCACTATCATCACATCTAAGGCTAGGCATAGATGGAGCAAATTCCTTTCCTGCAAAAACAGGTTGCAGGAAAGAAATTTGTTTGATTCCCCTATCAGCACAGGCAATGTTGACAGGGGAATCCCTCCCATGGAGCCACTGTGTTCTCCCAGCAGGGGTCCTGGCCGGGAGAACCCCATGATTATTGCTAGTGGCTACAACAGCTGCTAGCAATAATTGCATGTAAAATCCAGCAGGCTGGTTGTACCTGTGCTAATCGATTTATCAACTTGGGTGCATTCAGCCTGCCTATATGTGATTTAAATCTCGGACTGTTCAGCAGGAGAATTTCAACAGTCTATGTCTGGCTTAACACATGAAACAGAAGAAGGAAAGCTCTTATAGGTTCATTGGATATGTTTTTTTTGTTCCTGATCCTGACCCGATTAGCTATAACTGATGTTTTTGTACCTCAGTTGCAGCAGAATATTTTTTATTGTGTTGCAACCAAGATGACCAGCAACAACAAAATAAATTCCTCAGTAGTTTCCATTAAGATACTCTATTTAATTGACCACAAACATAATTCGATTTTTGGTGGAAAAAGATCTGGAAATGGTTTTGCAGAAGGTATATAGTCTTTTCACAGGTGGCCTTCTTGATGACTTCCCTTAATAAAGCCTCAAGAAGCGGGTTGCCAGAAAATAAGAGGGAACCTAAGGACTTCTTGGAATCGAGAGACTGCTTGGAATCAACATCTGCAGCCCTTGTCTTGAGCCAAAGAATTCTGCAGGCAGCCATCACATCAGCAGATTTGGTCATTGCTTAACATGTTTCGTTTTACTCTGCATCTATCTGCAAGCAGCAAACACCAAGTTCAAACAGGAGCTGATACTACCTAGAATAAAGTGCATCAACTACCAATTCCTAGGCAAAGGAATCCAACAATGAAAATAAAGATTCTTAAGAAAAGTCTCCAGGTGTTTATCACTTCTGGAAGTAGAATATTGTTCTTGGAGAGCCAGAAACCCAGAGATGGCTCCGTTCACAGGTCTGACTTGGCTTGGGAGAAACCTGGGCCAGATATTTCCTTAGTGGAAAAACTTTACTCCAATAGTTCCAACTCCTCTGTCACCATCATAACAATGAGGTCATCAGGAAATCTTACTAATCCTCACTTGTGAACTAATGACTTGGATAATGTGGTCAGCAGGATAAATGTACTAATCCTCATTTGTGGACTAATGACTTGGACAGTGTGTCCTCAAATTCCTCAATGGTTCAAAGAATTCCTCTGATAAGGCAATAAACCTAAATGACCCTTTCCTGTGTCAGAGGATCTGAACAAACATTTCACACACACTCAGAGTAGATCTGTTATGAGAGAAATAAAGGGGCTTCCATTCCTGACAATGCTGCCTAGACAGGCAGCATTGTCATGAATGACAGCCCCTTTATTATGCATAAAACTGATCCACTGGTTTCAGTGCTTTGGCTAAGAACAGGTTTGCTGTAAATGAAGTCAGAACTCACAACATGCATACTTCCAGAGTAATGGAGCCAGCATGACAGCCAGGGAACCTGAATTTTCACAAAGAGAAGTCCACAGTGCCAGCCTGCTGATATGTCATGACAAGTTTTCTTATGTGTTATGTTAATCCACTTTCAGTTTACCTGCAGAGAAGAGGGTTTATTTAAGCCCAGGAATAGGCTAATGATAACCTTCACGGCCAACGTTTACAGTTACTGAAAGGGTGCGATAGAATATAGAGTTCAAGATATACATTGGGCCATGTATGCTGCTGTCATAGAGCACTTTGCTCTTCTGCTGAATGATATTCAAAATCAACTTCTGCCCTGATCACTCATATTTAATTGGACTATGGATGGACACATTTTCTGCAGATCTAGCAGTTTTAAAGAAAAATGCTCACTAGCATATTTTTCAACTAGATGGAAGATCTCTTTGTACAATGAGAGCCCTTTCACACCCGTGTATTATCACAGTGCATGGAATTGAACCATAAATGGATTAGTGAGTTATTGTAATTTTCAATGGCACGCCAATGTACGAAGGGAAGCACCTACGCTGAAAGCATCGTAACTGTGCAGGTATAATTTTCTGTCTGTTGGCAGCCCATTCAACTGAATGGACTGTGAGATGAGGCATATGATGTAGATCACTTAATTACATGAACACCATGAGTTGTTACGAGATATCCCTGAAAGCACTGGTGACGTTGCCATCCTAGAGGGCATCTGTGAGGTCAGGGCTACGTCACCAGTGCCTCAGGTAAGTGGACACACAAAAAGGCCGCTTCTCGGCCTTTTGGCTAAGATCAAGTGTAGTATCTGTTCTTTTCAGTTTCCAGGAGGTGGCGCTTGCTTCCGTCCCTGATCTATGGCGAGATAGAGATGGGATGGCAGTTTCTATGCAAAACTTGCTGGCGTAAAGGTGACCTGGAGTGGTTTGTAGCCGAAAGGGAAGCCTTCTGATGGGGATGGAGAACCACGGGATCTGATCCGGAGGGTCGGGACCCTGGCCTTCTGGCCTGGATTGGGGCGGCTCTAGCTCCGGACAGTTATTCGGGAGAGAACGCTGGCTCCCCTTTCTCCCGGGGGAGCGGCCAGTATTTCTCGAGTGTAATTAGGTAGGAGGGACGGAACGACAGTGAAGCCTGATGGTAAAGGGCTCTCACCAAGCTTCCATGCCCTTCTGCCTGGGGTGGGGGCTGCTGTGATCTGGGCTGGTGGCCAGGGTTGGTCTTTGAAAGCCTATGGAGTATGTGCCCCTGGAGTGGCAGTCCAGGGGTGCCATAAAATCACTGTGAGTGACAGTCACTCTGATTTGAGGCACCACGGTCACTGCACCATAAACACGCTTTTTTAGCACCTGCCTCTTGGGCCGGGCCTTTTGGCTGGGACCAGAGGAATTTTTGTATTCCTGGCCGGAGGGCCTGGTCATTGTTTTACACAATGGCCACCTTTTTTACTCTCCTCTCCACTATCCCTTCCCCACTTTCTTTTATTTATTTTCTTTTGATTGAATCCTATGTTTTTGTCACGTCTTGTACACGTTTGTCTCACTGTGTGGCGAGTAAGGACGGGTCCTCGGGCCAGCCCTGAAAGTCTTGGGAAGGGGTGGACATGGCCTTCTGGCTTAGTTCGCCCTATCTCATGGGGTCTCCCTTCGGGGGGTTCTGTCTTGGCAGACCCTCCAGAGAACGGGGTCTGTCTGGTTTCGGCCAGATAGACCATTGTAAAGTACCTTTGTCCCCGTCTGGAGCCTCAGGGGGATCAGGGAATTGGCACGTTTGTGTACCCGTTGCACTTTTTTGTGACCATTCTTTACGTGTGTGCACATTTTTTTTGGCACCCGGTGAAGTTTTTTGGGTGTCTTATGCACGCCATAGGCTTTCAATATAAAAATTTAAAAAAAGTGGACACACAAAAAGGTAAGTGTAGATAAAGAAAGCAGTGTTATATAATTTCACATCCGCATGCAGAGATGCATGATGATGTGAATTTTGGTGAATGGTCTAATTTAACACAACACAATGTGCATGTATAAAAGGAAAAACAATAGACCGTAAAAGGCCCTATGAAGTACCTCTGCTCATTTTTTTCCCCCCACTAGAGTTTTGTAATGTCCAGGAAACCATTGGATGATTGGGAGTTTCTATTGCTTTCATGGAAAGCAATAGAACAGCCATTACCAACAGGAGTTCCATAAAACCCTAGGATTTTTCCAAAGGTGAATAGGGAGTTCTTGAGTTGTGACTTATTGACCTCCCATCTGATGGTGCCTGCATAGGTTCAGGGCCAGCACCACTTGGCAAAGCCAGCAACATGGTGCCATTAATCTTATTAGAACAGCTGTGAAGCCATGTTAAGACTTGCAGCAAGATTGCTGCACCTCAGAAAATCACTTGTGACAGGCAGCGAGGAGGAGGTATGTCTGTTTTAACCCCGTAAATACCACATCACCATGCTGCAACTGCATACATTCTATCAAATCATACAAACCCATAC
Organism: Lithobates clamitans; assembly: GCA_037952925.1. NCBI lineage: Eukaryota > Metazoa > Chordata > Amphibia > Anura > Ranidae > Lithobates > Lithobates clamitans. The sequence goes on along the minus strand of JBBGZY010000992.1, from coordinate 940,215 downwards.
GCCGTTTTAAAAAGTAAGAAAAGCCCAAAGTCAAATATATATAGCATGAGAGCTGCGGTAATAACAACCCCTCAAAAGATGACACATCTAAGGTTATCCATTCCTAATACAGCGCTAAATCACTTAAAAGAGAAGTTGAACCGAGCGATCAAAGAATGCTGATCGCTCAGTTTTCAGAGTTCCCTGAGCAGAGAGCTGGTGCCTGTTAAGCTGGCTACACACTATACAATCTCCTTTAGATTTTTTTCCTTTAGATTTACCAAAACCATATAATATGAGGTCAAACCTAAACACTTTCAATTTGTATGCAATCGGGCAGTCCTTCGCACTATATACTTGAAGGTAAATCTAAAGGAAATCGAACAAAAGTTGCATAATGTGTATCCAGCTGTAGTCACTGGCTCTCTGCTCTGCCCCCTCCCACGCTCACTGTTTCGCTAGGCTGTGGAGGGGCGGGAGCGACTGGCTCTGACTCTCTGCTGACTCAGGAGCCAGTCCAGGATTGTGGGCCAATCCTGACCATATTGTTGCAAACTTGCCCCAGTTCTGTGACGTCAGCCAACAGCAGGCTACAACCCGCTGTCTGCTGAAAACACCTCACTGGAGTGCAGAACGGATTGCACTTCTATGATCCACAGAAGAAGTACAGTCAAACGAGCTTTGGCTGTACTTCTCCTTTAAATAAAACAAAAAAAGTCCTATAGTGCTGCTTCATGCTTGGTTAGGTTTGTTATTTTATTGTGAGTGCAATCTTTTAATAACATTTATCTGGCTTTTTCCAGTATTGTGCTATTGTGGCATTTATGTATTTTAAGGGGAAATCTCCATGCTGAGCCTGTGAAGAGCTGAAGTGGTAGACAGGTGAAGGAAAAGCAGAAGGTGCACAATCTGTGATTCTGAAGCTTGGAGGAGGATCTGCTGTGAGGCTTGGTCTAGCTCATCCATCCATGTGAGATTTCATGCTGTTTGAGCCCAAATTAACATATTTTGGGCAACATAAGTTGGTAAGTGTAAATCCTTAATTTGATGGTGAACTGCACTGTTCCTGTCAAGTCACAGCGGTGAATATAAACACATGAAGATGGACTGCGTGTTAAAGTTTCTGTGTAATATAAATATTAATATATAAATATATAGATTTAATATATATGTACAGTATCTCATAATAGTGAGTACACCCTTCACATTTTTGTAAATATTTTATTATATCTTTTCATGTGACAACACTGAAGAAATGACACTTTGCTACAATGTAAAGTAGTGAGTGTACAGCTTGTATAACAGTGTAAATTTGCTGTCCCCTCAACATAACTCAACACACAGCCATTAATGTCTAAACCGCTGGCAACAAGCAAGTGAGTACACCCCTAAGTGAAAATGTCCAAATTGGGCCTAATTAGCCATTTTCCCTCCCCGGTGTCATGTGACTCGTTAGTGTTACAAGGTCTCAGGTGTGAATGGGGAGCAGGTGTGTTAAATTTGGTGTTATCGCTCTCACTCTCTCATACTGGTCACTGGAAGTTCAACATGGCACCTCATAGCAAAGAACTCTCTGAGGATCTGAAAAAAAGAATTAATGTTCTACATAAAGATGGCCTAGGCTATAAGAAGATTGCCAAGGCCCTGAAACTCAGCTGCAGCATGGTGGCCAAGACCATACAGTGGTTTAACAGGACAGGGTCCACTCAGAATAGGCCTCGCCATGGTCGACCAAAGAAGTTTAGTGCACATGCTCAGCGTCAAATCCAGAGATTGCCTTTGGGAAATAGACGTATGAGTGCTGCCAGCATTGCTGCAACGTTTGAAGGGGTGGGGGGGTCAGCCTGTCAGTGTTCAGACCATACGCCGCACACTGCATAAAATTGGTCTGCATGGCTGTCATTAGAACATTAATGGCTTTGTGTTGAGTTATTTTGAGGGGACAGCAAATTTACACTGTTATACAAGCTGTACACTCACTACTTTACATTGTAGCAAAGTGTAATATCTTCAGTGTTGTCACATGAAAAGATATAATAAAATATTTACAAAAATGTGAGGGGTGTACTCACTTTTGTGAGATACTGTATATACACTGGGACAGTTACTTAGTATATTTTCACACTCAATGGCTTTCGGGATGTTTTAATGTACTGATAGTCTTTTAATTATTTGTTCATTTGTTATTTCATGCTTATCTAAAGTATATTATATTATTTTATCCTATAACTGGGATATCAATGTGCTACATGGTGTAGATCCATGCTCTGAGGAGTGCCTACCAGATTTCTATGTGCTGACATCCACTCATTTGGTTTGGGTGGTATTTTAGTTTTTTTAGATGTATATTTTTTTATACATATTTATTTAGGTGACTTAGTGCCGTAAGAATAAGGTATAGCATTATAAATATCAAACGCATGGGTTATGTTCAGCTGCACACAAGGGGAATCATTTTGTCAAGACCATACCATGTGAACACAACACCCCCATGCAAGTCCTCTGCTGCTTTGGGGCGGGGCAAAAAAAACATGTTTAAAGTTTTTTGGGCTTTTTTGTTAGCAGGGGTTTGCTTAGGCAGCCCATACATTAGTCAATCAGCGGGTTGAACAAAAAAAAAAAAATCTATTTCCACACACTCGATGTGAATGGGGAATCCTTTCTTGCAGAGCTATTTATTCTGGCAGCGGGGAGACTTCCTCGCCATCAGAATACAGTGATTAGTGGTGCTGGCTATAGCTGGCAGCACTGATCGATCAGGAAAAACCCAACACCATGGTTGAGCAGAAGTCAACTGGTAGATCGACTTCTGTACAACAAGCCTGCCCATACATGGATTGAAATTTGCCCGATTCGGCAAGGGCTTTCAATCTGTGTATGGTTGGTGTAAGACCAGAACATTTCTTTAGGGTTATTCTTGGGCAGGGTTCACTAAATGGCGTATAGTGGTGCAGACCGGAACCGGGTAACAGTCCTGTCCAGATCGCAGCCGCGCCACTTATCAACCTGGGTGTTCTCTCCGGTCTCCTGCAAAGCTGCCGCCATCATCCCCACAGTGAGCTGGGCGGGAGGTGCTGCGTAAATTGGCGCTATATAAGTACCTAAAATAAACATTTGGACAAAGGGCAGGATTTGGTAATCACCTGCTTGTTAATGTAATAAGATGGCCAGCTCCTGCCCTTTGCCCCGAGATGCAGCACCCCCCCCCCCCCCGCCTGCTGTGAGAATGATGGCATCGGCCAATGGGAGACCAGAGAGAAAGCGAGAACATCTAGCTGCTGGGCCTCTGCCCTGGTAGGACTGTGCAGGGGAGGCTGAATGATGAAAGGAGGAGAGGGGTGCTATGACTGTAATGCAGCTATACACCGAGCAAATTTATTTCCTGCTGCCACCAAAGAAATTTGCTTGATTTCTCCAGCAGCACAGTGTTGACAGGGGAATCCCTCCTGCGGAGCTATTGTATTCTCCCGTCTATAGCAGCCACTAGCGATAATTGCATGTAAAATCATGTAGAACCTGGTTCTACTCAAGCTGATCAACACTGAATGATCGACATTCAGCCCGCTCATAAATGGTTCAAATATCGGCCGGTTCCGTCTATGGCTGGCTTGTGATCTGAAGGGAAGCTGAGGACACTATTGGACTGCTTTAAAGGGAGGACTGTGATGTAAAGGGGGAGCCGTGATGTTAAGGGGGGGGGGCTGAGGACAGGGAGGTACAGGGAGGACTGTGATGTAAAGGCAGACTGAACACTGATGTAAAGGGGGGGCTGAGGACAGGGAGGACTGTGATGTAAAGGCAGACTGTAAACACTGATGTAAAGGGGGAGCTGTGATGTTAAGGGGGGGCTGAGGACAGGGAGGACTGTGATGTAAGGGCAGACTGTGAACACTGATGTAAAGGGGGAGCCGTGATGTTAAGGGGGGGGCTGAGGACAGGGAGGACTGTGATGTAAAGGCAGACTGTGAACACTGATGTAAAGGGGGAGCCGTGATGTTAAGGGGGGGCTGAGGACAGGGAGGACTGTGATGTAAAGGCAGACTATGAACACTGATGTAAAGGGGGGGCTGAGGACAGGGAGGACTGTGATGTAAAGGCAGACTGTAAACACTGATGTAAAGGGGGAGCTGTGATGTTAAGGGGGGGCTGAGGACAGGGAGGACTGTGATGTAAGGGCAGACTGTGAACACTGATGTAAAGGGGGAGCCGTGATGTTAAGGGGGGGGCTGAGGACAGGGAGGACTGTGATGTAAAGGCAGACTGTGAACACTGATGTAAAGGGGGAGCCGTGATGTTAAGGGGGGGCTGAGGACAGGGAGGATTGTGATGTAAAGGCAGACTGTGAACACTGATGTAAAGGGGGAGCCGTGATGTTAAGGGGGGGCTGAGGACAGGGAGGACTGTGATGTAAAGGCAGGCTATGAACACTGATGTAAAGGGGAGCTGTGATGTTAAGGGGGGGAGGACTGTGATGTAAAGGCAGACTGTGAACACTGATGTAAAGGGGGAGATGTGATGTTAAGGTGGGGGGGCTGAGGACAGGGAGGACTGTGATGTAAAGGCAAACTGTGAATACTGATGTAAAGGGGGAGCTGTGATGTTAAGGGGGGGGGGGGCTGAGGACAGGGAGGACTGTGATGTAAAGGCAGACTATGAACACTGATGTAAAGGGGGAGCTGTGATGTTAAGGGGGGGGGGCTGAGGACAGGGAGGACTGTGATATAAAGGCAGACTGTGAATACTGATGTAAAGGGGGAGCTGTGATGTTGGGGGGGGGGGGGGGGGCTGAGGACAGGGAGGACTGTGATGTAAAGGCAGACTATGAACATTGATGTAAAGGGGGAGCTGTGATGTTAAGGTGGGGGGGGGGCTGAGGACAGGGAGGTACAGGGAGGACTGTGATGTGTTTTAGCGCAAACATGAGATTTGGACCTCTGCCAGAAGACAATTTTTATAAACTGGACCCCCATTAATTTTAATTGAAGAACTTGTTCTAGGGTAATAAGATTGAGAGAGATTGCACCACAAAGTAAACGTGCAATGAGAGAAATCCCTCAATGTACGTTCTTCATCTGTCTATCACCTCCACCTCATACAAGAGGTCATCCACCAGGATAAATAATACATCTCCAAATGTGTATTCTGAGACTGATCCCTTATCTACAATGCAATGCAGCAATTACCCTTTTCCCGCTACATTATGCGCTGGACACCTTTCACCTCACTAATAAATGAGGTATTTTCAGCAATTTAGAGCAAGGTTATCCCTAATTAATGTGCCTTTAGACTTGGAAATGAGAATTGTGTATGGGAATTCTGATAACCTGCCTGGGGTTGTCGTGTCTGATGCTGTAGGTCAGTATGCAGACATGACAGCTCTGCAAATGACTATCAATACTATCTAACGGCAGGAATCTTGGTTACTGAGCCTGGGGGCAGAAAAGATGGCTGGGAGAGGAGAGGGGGAAGGGGCAGACATGTATGCGGTGCTTTGTCTTCCAGGGTGCAGGGAGGGGGGAGAGGTGCTCGGTGTCTGCTGGCTGGGGGAGGGGGGGGGGGTCATACAAAAGCTCCAGGAGGCCGCTACTATAATGTGACAGGCCTGAGGCCTCCAGTGTTCCCACTGTGTGTGTGTGTGTGTGTGGGGTGGGCCTCACTGCACAGAAAGGGAGACTGAGGAGGGGGGTCTCCTAGTGTTCTCTGGGGGAGCTTATTATCTCTGGGAGTTCCTGCTACTGTGAAATCTGAATTGGTTTATCACCTGAATTTATGACTTGGTAATTGAAGTGACAAAGCTGACCGAGTTTACTGCTTTCCGACTTGTAGAATATTTGCAAGTCAGGGTAGTGGCGGTGTGCGAATATTTAGGAGTATTCGGGAACTGCCATTGCTGGCCTGTTTCTGAAAATATTAGTTGCCTGGCTGTTATACAATACCTTGAAAAAGTAATCACACCCCTTTACATTTTCCACATTTTGTCATGTTACAACCAAAAATTTAAATATATTTTATTAGGATTTTATGTGATAGACCAACACAATGTGGCACATAATTGTGACGTTAAAGGAAAATAATAAATGATTTTCATTTTTTTTACAAATAAATATCTGAAAAGTGGGGTGTGTATTTGTATTCAGCCCTCTTTACTCTGATACCCCTAACTAAAATCTAGTGTAACCAATTGCCATCAGAAGTCCCCTAATTAGTAAATAGAGTCCACCTGTGTATAATTTAATCTCAGAGGTTTGTTAGAGAACCTTATGCCTCGTTTCCACCGAGCGGATCAGTTCGGGTCGGTAAAGTTTGGAAGGCCTAGAATGGTCTGGCCTATTCAGGTGAGCGTTTCCACTGCAAGTCGGACCGACAGGGGCCATACGTGGGTTTAGAAAAATGCCGTCATGGCGTCACACGTCCACCAATCAGTGTAATGTATCGTAGCTCCGCCCTAACCAAACCGTTCCATTTTCTATGGCCCCACATCTGAAGCAGGACCCAGAATGGAATGGTTCGGTTCGGTTGTATGGGCCGCTTTCATAATGGAAACACCCAAAATAGCGTACCGAACCGATCCGCTCAGTGGAAACGAGGCATTAGTGAACAAACAGCATCGTGAAGGCCAAGGAACACACCAGACAGGTCAGGGATTAAGTTGTGAAGTATAAATCTGTTCAATCCATCATCCAAAAATGGGAAAGAGTATGGCACAACTGCAAACCTACTAAGACATGGCCGTCCACCTAATCTGACAGGACGGGCAAGGAGATCATTAATTAGAGAAGCAGCCAAGAGGCCCATGGTAATTCTGGAGGAGCTGCAGAGATTCACAGCTCAGGTGGGAGAATCTGTCCACAGGACAACTATTAGTCGTGCTCTCCACAAATCTGGCCTTTATGGAAGAGTGGCAAGAAGAAAGCCATTGTTGAAAGAAAACCATAAAAAGTCCAGTTTGCAGTTTGCGAGAAGCCATGTTGGGGACACAACAAACATGTGGAAGAAGGTGCTCTGGTCAGATGAGACCAAAATTAAACTTTTTGGCCTAAAAGCAAAACGTGTGGTGGAAAACTAACACTGCACATCATCCCCACCGTAAAGCTACTTTCACGTTGAGGTGCTTTACAGGCGCTACAGCGCTAAAAAAGCGCCTGTAAACAGCCTCTCCTCTCACACCAGTGGGAAAGCCCGAGGGCTTTCATACTGGAGCGGTGCGCTTGCAGGCCGGTAAAAAAAAGTCCTGTAAGCAGCATCTTTGCAGCGCTGTAGAAGCGGTGTATACACCGCCCCTAAATAGCCCCTGCCCATCGAAATCAATGGGGCAGCGCGCCAAACCACCACTGCATCAGCGCTTTGCGGGCTCTTTTAACCCTTTTTCGGCCGCTAGCGGGGGTTAAGAGCTCTCCGCTAGCGGCCGAAAAGCGCCGCTAAAACGAATGTAAAGCCACTAAAAATAGCAGTGCTTTACCGCTGACGCCCGCCCCAGTGTGAAACTAGCCATAAACAAGGTGGTGACAGCATCATGTTGTGGGGATGCATTCACACCATAGAAACGCAGTCCGGATGCGTTCCGGGTGCTTTTCTGCATGCGCGTTTTTGATGTGTTCCAGTGCGTTTTTGGTGCGTTTTTGATGCAGTCCAGTGCTTTTTCTCCCCCCCCTCTCTTTTTTAAATAAGGGCAGTTGCAGTGCATTTTTAGTGCATTTAGGTGCATTCCAGTGTGTTTTTGATGCATTTTGAAGCGTTCCAGTGCAGAAAAAATGCAGCATGTTCTTTTTTTATCTGGAACTGGAACGCACTGGAACTGCAAGCACTGGTGTGAACTATGCCATTGGAAACTATATAACCTACTTTCCATGCATTTTTGATGCAGAAAAAAACGCACTGGACTGCATGTGGTGTGAACTGGCCCTAAAAGAGGTTCCTTGCGTTGGGACTTTAAACGGGCCACAAACAGTGTGTAGAAAAAGTATATAAATTTATTGCAGATTGATGCCAATCACAACATAGAATTGGGAATAAAAGCAAAAAACGCATATATTGGGAAGCCGTTCGTAAGTAAGGGTCGTTCGTAACTCGGGGACTGTCTGTAGTTTGGATAGACTATCCAGAACTATTTGTACACAAAGCAATGTTCATAAACAATAAATGAACAGACTCTAGAGATCCAACAACCACAAACACATACCTATATTGACCATGAATTTAGAGGAGAAATATAATACTTCTTCCCCATAAACACGCATCTGGTTGATAGGGAGTGGAGTCTGGGTCTTGGATCCAACCGTCCTGATCAACATAGGTTAGAAATGGTTATACCTGTCAACCTGATAGCTGGACGGGCCTTATTGACCTAGAAAGTAGCCACAGAGGAAGAATGTTAGCTAGATATATTGTGCCAGATGGCGCCCTACAAGTTGCATAAATCAAAATGGCAAGCCAAGTCGCCTAAACGTTACAATGAGCTTACCTTATGGCTGGGATGGAATAGTGTGGCTGTTTGTGTCTGCCAGGTGAAAAGTAATGAATATTTGCAGACACCTGGGTCATAATTACCTGACCCCATAGCGTCTGCACTACCCAGACCAGACACTCCAGGTGTGCCTCGTATGGAGATTAGCACATTCTGAACGGCGCCTCGCTCTGACGTCATCAAATGGCGCCAGAACGAGTGCCAGATCATATGCTGTATCGTCGGCTAGGAAGTGAATTATAATTTGTATACAAGGGGCGCTATAACAACCGGAGGGTGTGGAAACGTAACGCGATCACATGGCGCCCTGCAGTAGGACGGCACAACGTCACACATCCTTTGCTGTTGAATACACTGGTAGTTTGTGTCTTAGATGGCTCCATAGCAACCACTGGAGCCAGATATGTTGTCATGAGATGGTGCTGCCTGGTAAAACAGCCCAATGCCATATGTCCTCCGCCACCAAGTGAGCTGGCAATCTGTGCATTACAATGCACCATAGCAGCCAGGGGATCCAGAGACATAGCATTCAGGAGGACGCAAGATCATCCCTAACATTAGAGTCAAAAAGAAACTGTGGACCATAAATCCAGACAGCCAATACGGCCAATAAAGTGGGTAACTTTATATATAGGTATGATTATATTATTCATGCCCTAAACTCGAGCAAGGCAAACATGGGACACCATGCATGGAATCAAGATCAAACCCAAAGCAACATGCCTGCACGATTTGTCAGACATATAACACGGATAGTTAGGACCTTGGGTGTGAGGGGGAGAGGGGTGAGGAGAACAGGCCACCATTCATACACCACCAAAAATTAATGGTGTTCTGGACCCCCAGAGACAAAACCCTCCAAAAAGGCTTCAAGGAGATCGTCTCATTGGGTCCAGGGAAAGATGTTGCATTCAACTTGTATATCCATCGCTGTACCATTTATAGCATGATTTTGTTCCAGGTGCCCCCTCTCATTCCAGGGTGCACCCTAGCCAATATTAAAAATTGAATGCGTGGGAAAATTCCACCATGGAAATACAGGACATGGCGTCCTAATGGTAAGTCCGGGTTAAAAGAAGGCATGCTTAAAATGTGACGGTATGCTTTATGCCAAAATTCAGTCTTAGTTTTACCTATATAGAAGCACGTACATTCGCACTGTAGGAGGTACACAACCTCGTATGTCTTACAGTTCGCAAAATGCTTGGAAGTAAATTTCATTTTGTTTGGAAGGATTTTATGAGTAGTAACAGCCATGTACTGGCAAAAGTGCCCAACCTTTTGCATGGGTCCTTAGGACCCCCCTTAAACTCATTGGATACCAACTTATCATGCAAAGACCTAGCTCTGCAGAATGTAAATGTTGGGCATCATGGCACTAATGGTCCAACTATGGGATCCAGTGCCAGAACATGCCAGTATTTCTGCACAATGTTTTTGAACCGTTCTTGTTGTTTCGAAAACTGAGTAAAGATCCTTAACTAGTCACCATCAGCCCTGCGAATCCTTGTGCCATACAATAGTTCCTGCCTAGTTTTAGAGTTTGCTTTTTTAAAAGCCTTCTTAAGGCATCTCTGGGTACCCACAAGCACAGAGTCTGAGCCTCAATTCGTCTGCTTCCCTCCTAAAACTAACCTCATCCGAGCAATTGCACCTGATGTGCAAATATTGACCAAAAGGGATCGATTTGATGAGATTATCTGGGTGAAAGCTGATGGCATGAAGAATGCCTTTACCAGCCGTTGGTTTCCTATATAGGCTGCTGGATAGCAGCCAATTTTCATCCTTGTGTATATGTATATCCAAGAATTTGATCGTATTATTGTTAGAAGACATGGTGAAGGTGAGGTTAAAGGTGTTGATATTAAGGTGTTGTACAAAAGTCTGCAACATCTCATCAGGGCCTCTCCAAACAAGCAAGATGTTGTCAATATATCGAAACCACAATAGAACATGGTCCAAAAAGGGAACTAGATCATCCGATGTATTGATCATCCGTTCCCACTCCCCCAGGTACAGATTGGCATAGAATGGGGCACAAAAAGTGCCCATAGCCATGCCCCGTACCTGGGGGTAGTGGGAACCATTGAAAACAAAATAATTATGGCACAAGATGAATTCCAAGGCCTCAATGAGAAAGTAATTGACCTTGCGTTCAAATCTGCTTTTTTCTGACAGGACTCTTCTGATACAGGCCATTGACCTTGGGATCCAATTTGCAATGGTTTGAACCCAGCCTCATACAAGATTAGATGTACAAAGTGCAACACAGCTGGGAACAGAAAGGTTGAGCAGTTTGGTTCTAGGGGTACATCATGGGTGATCTGTAGGTACACGGCCCATTACTGCAACCTGGCAGCAACAATGAAGATCCAGTTCCATTGGCAGACATAGTGGCAGTCTGGAACATTTCTTTATATACAGCAAATGTTCTGCATTACAGTATGATATGTGGGTGTCTTTGTACTTGCCCTGGCAGCCCTTCCACCCTAGGCCCCTGTCTATGTTGGCTATTAAGAAGTCTGTTTTCTAAGGGAAGTAGTGATCTGATCAATAAAACCAAAATTATAATCTTACTAATTGAGAGAAGTAATGTTGTTATACAGATTGGACATGCGCTCCTACTTTATTTTTTTGGTGTGAAGGCTAGCATATACAAGAAGCCTTTAATTGGTTGTACATATCAGGGTCCAGGATGAGCTACATTCAGTTGCTTGCTGAACTGAGCTCAATGACGGTCAGTATGTCACAGATAGTAGAAATTGTGTGCATCCAGCCATTGATTTATTGCTAGATCTAAACTGTAATGTACATGTAAAATAAAAAGCATTATGAGTATATTGCCATATGCAAAATAGGAATTATTAATTCAAAGGCATGTGGGCGGTGGGATGCAGTGTGGCAGACCTAATGCTAATGCAGCCTGCCTTATCCAGGATACTAAAGTAAATTGCTGTGATAATAAGAACATGTCTGAAATCTGGCCCAGCGCCTCTGTTTCCCATTCTCTTTCATCATTCCCTTAAAAGATCATGCCGAAGTGAGGTTCTACCTCGCAGCAACTGCAAATCACCTATTGCCTGCCAGTGCGGATTCATTGTTCCTCTGCTGTAGATCATTGAAGCATTGCTGTATTCATCATCTCTACAGACCTTCAGACTATTTCTAAATCCATCAGTTCACGGTAGACCTTTGTGAGTTCCCGAATACATTATCTGTACAATTTCTGCACAGCCTTGATGCGCAAACACCTTTTCTGTCATGAGTCCAGCAACTTAATTCACAGCTGTAATCAGCATGCTGGGGCCATCCTTTCCAGCACACCATCTCTGCTCGCACTGACACTTGATCATGAAACAGGGTCATGGAATGTATAATATCCTATCTTCCTGGCTGGCGGAACTGGGAGGAAAAAAAAAACTAGCCGGCCTGAACTAAGCTGAAGAAGCAAGCGGCTGTGCATCTCAGTAGCCATTTATTTAAAAAAACGCTAGATACTGATAAGGTAGCAAACGACCTACGTTTAGGGCATGTTCTTGTCTATAAAGACTTGATTTTTATTCCCAGAAGCAGGATTTTATCATTTTATGGTTGTGCTAACCACTGGAATACATTATTTTTTCATTTTGTTTTTTTATAAATTGGGGATGCAAAGAGAAATCGTCACAAAGTAGCAAAGAGCTAACAATCCAAGGGCCCTTTTTCACATACACGCATACTGAGGGCAAATTTATACAGAAGCTAATTAACCAACCAGCTTGTCTTTGGAGTTTCTTTTAATGTACTACACTATCTAGTTGTGTTTTTTTTTTTTGGAACATTCCGTGGAGGATGTATGAGGAAGGAATGAAGGAGTAACACCGATTTGTTAGTAGCTTAAAGGGGGGCTTGTTTAGGTTCATGTTTTTTCACCTTAATGCATCCTATGCATTAAGGTGAAAAAACACCTGGCAGTGACCGGCCTCCTAGCCCCCCCCGTTATACCTCCCTGAACCCTCAAACTTGTCCCATGGGAATGCGCTTTCTCTCTGCCCAGGGTTCTCGACTCTTGATTGGATAGAATGATAGCAGCGCAGCCATTGGCTCCCGCTGCTGTCAATCAAATCCAATGACGCGGGGGCGGGGCCGAGTCCTGCATTCGGCCTCTATGGACACGGAATGCTGGACTCGGGAGCGCGCCCGCAAGGTAACCACCCGGGAGATCGCTTCTCCTTGGGGGTTATCTGATGTGGGGAGGAGCCGAGCCGAGAGAGCCGCCGAGGGACCCCAGAAGACCAGGTTCGGACCACTCTGTGCAAAATGGGCTGCACAGTGGACGTAAGTTTGACATGTTTGTTATTTTAAAAAAAAAGTTAAGTACTGCCTAAGTAGTAGCTTATCTGGAGACTCTGGTTGTTATTTCAACAAGTGTTGTATGACCCACTGGTTTTTTGGGTCAAAATATCTGGTGAGAGTTTAAAGCGATTGTAAAATTACACACATCCCTATACTTACCTGCTCTATGCAATGGAATTGCACAGAGCAGCCCCGAATCTCCTCTACTCGGGTCCCCCACCGGCGTCCTTGGCTCCTCCTATATGATTAGTGCCCCCACTGGAAGCTGCTTCCCATGGGGCACTTATGCGTGCTCACTCCCTAGCCTCGCTGCTGCATCCATTGACATCAGCAGTGGGACTCAGTCCCGCCCCCTGCTTCCTTATCACTGGAGTTGATTGACAGGAGCAGGAGCCAATGGCTCCCGCTGCTCTCAATATGCCCAATGAGGAGGGAGACAGCTACAAGAGCCGCTGCTCTCATGCACCTCGCTGGATCGGATCAGGCTCAGATAAGAATAGGGGGGGCTGGGGGGGGGGGGGGATCCTGCAGCTGACAAGTTTTTTTTTTTTCCCTTGCATAGAATGCTTTAAGGTAAAAAAAACCTTAAGGCCTTAGAACCACTTTAATATTTTTTTAAGGGAGGAAGGAAGAATTTATCACATAAGAAAAGATTTAGATGTCAGACTTTTATTGAATTTGGGGATTTGCATGAAATGTTTGCACAAAGCACATGTTTTTTTTGGGGGGGGGTATGAATTTTTGGAAGTGCTGGATCACTTCTAGTTTCATGGTATCTGTCCAGGGGGAGAAGAATTACCCCCTGGGGGATTGAGAGTAAAGTGGCTGTTTCTACCTGAGGGCTGAGAAATCTATACTAATATTGCTGATGCTTAGTTGCTGGGGTGTGTAGGTACTTACTGTAAAGCGCTGCGCAAACTGTTGGTGCTATATAAATTCTGTATTATAATAATAATAATAATAACAGGCTGCAAACACTTTCAGCACTAACTAAGCAGAAAAACTGTGTGCACAGTAAGTGACCACTAGGAAAATGTATGATCCCACGATCAGTTTTTCTAGTGATGTCAGTCTATTGTGAGGATCTCTTTTACTAAAAATGCATATGTTTCTTAGTTACCAACAGTCCAATCAGAATCAAGAGTAGTGTTAATCATGCTGTGAAAATTCATTTTTTTTTGGCCAATAGTAAATCTAACAACTCTTATATTGTCACCGAGCATCACACAGATTTATTGGATGCCCTCCAAGGTGTACAAAGAATATCCGTATTCAGAGCCCATCTCTTCTGCCCATCACCCGCCAGACTGTGTCCTTCTAATTTCTCCAAGCTGTCTGGATGCAGTGAAGGGATACGCATTGTGCTGCTTCTGAGTGACACCCACTGATTGCTTTCAAAGCCAAGGATGCAATATGCTGATGCTAAATAAGTCTGGGGAGGTAAGTGACAGAGGCTGGGTGAGGTGGTGGTGAGATCACACAGGCTGTGTTCCAGCCTCGCTGTCTGAATTCACAGCTGAGAGCAGCAATCTTCCCCTTCCTCCAGCCACATAATGTGCACTGTCCCCGGAGAAGGGGCCTGGGACCACCTGGGCTCATTAGCTGCACAAGCTCCCTGCGGGGACTGCGGGCAAAGGGCTGTAGACGTGAGTGGGGAAGAGGGGCTTTGTGTAGTGACTGTCAGAAATGATATTTTTCTGTAATGTAGAAGGGAAATACAGAATAACAATGAATTAGATTTTTAAAGCATGTCTGATCTGTTTTCTGTATATTTATTACAGGCATTTTTTATGCTGCCAACAATTTAAACAGTGCTTTACATGTACATTCACATCATTCCATGCCCTCAAGTAGCTTGGCCAAATTGCAAGGGAGGGCCTTAAAGGGGCATTGTGAAACAAAACCAGGAGTTTCTAACAGGAGCACATTTATGCACAGGGTGCAGGGTTCAGGAGTGGAATATGCACAGGATGCAGGGTTCAGGAGTGCGCTACTTACAAGGTGCAGGGTTCAGGATTGCATTACGTACAGAATGCAGGTTTCAGGAATGTGTTACGCGCAGGGTTCAGGAGTGGGTTATGTGCAGGGTTCAGTAGTGCGTTACGTGCAGGGTTCAGTAGTGCATTACACCCAGGGTGCAGGGTTCAGGAGTGCGTTATGCACAGGGTGCAGGGTTAAAAAATACATTACACACCAGATGCAGGGTTCAGTGGTGCATTACGCACAGAATGCAGGGTTCAGAAATACATTACACATCAGCTGCAGGGTTCAGCGGTGCATTAAGCACAGCGTGTAGAGTTCAGGAGTGCACTATGCACAGGATGCAGGGTTCAGAAGTGCATTACACACAGGGTTCAGAAGTGCGCTACGCAGCAGCCCACTTCCACAGCTGCTTATCTCTGCATCCCCCATCCGCATCTTTATTCTGCATCCCTCTTCAGCTCTGAAGTCTGTACCCGCTTCCCCCCATCCCTCACCTTTGCACACACCCCTCCTCCTTTGCCTTCATCTTCACCCCTTCCCTTCAATGTTCCACCATTCTCCAAGTCCTTACCTTTGCAAAAAGCACCTCATAGTGGCCAACCCAGGTCTAGTACCTCCCCGTGGCCACGACTTGTTCTTCCCGCACAGTACATGATCTGTGTGGAGCCACCAGGAAATGTGCGCTGTCACTTGTAAACAGAGTAGCCAGGCGTCAAGTAAATGCAGTGAGAACAGGGCCAGTGCCGGAGGTAGTAAAATGGAGCTCCTCCACGTTCAAAACCTGGCCTTGCCACTACATAATTGTTGATAAATTAAATTCGGTTACTTGCTCTGGCTGCACGCGATTGATCAGGGCCGACTTCCTAATAGTGACGAGGAGTGGCCCACGCCTGTGGAATGTGTGTCGGCATAGACGCTTGTAGTCTCAACCGTGAGCACATGTAACAGGGAGACATCACTGAAGAACAGCAAGGACACTTTTGTCACTATACAAGTACCTAAACAAGGACCTTCTTGGAAGGATAATCAGGAATTATTTTGATGGGAGCTGCAGATTTAAAGAATTTGAAATCACCATTTGAAACATTTATATGTTAAAGCTTACATGAGATTTTAGTGATGGGTTTAGATCTACTTAAACTGACAGTTTAAGTGGGCCCTAATGCTTAAATACCAAAATGACTTTAGATGTAGAAAAATTAATATATTTAAGGTGTAGACTGTGTATTTATGATGTACAATGTCTGCTCTATAGCGAGTCCTTTTATAAATAATTTACCAGCAGACTTTATATATCCCATGCCATACACTATCAGCAGAAAGCTCTAGTGATTCTTTGCCAGGTTAGGCCTCATCATTGTAGTTTCCCTGAGATAAAGCCAGCACTGTGGGTGGCTACACAACGGACAGGCATACTCACAATCAATATAAAGAGACATGGCTGTGCATTGCAATGTCATACGAAAGATTGTTTTAAAGATGGACTGTACATTTCTGACCACTGTGTCTATGGCCAGCTTTAATTCTTTTTGCACAAAGTGAAAAGTCAAACATCTCTGCATTTCATTGCAAGTGTAGCCGTTTTTGGGTGGTTATGAGAAATGGCCCTCACCAAACAGGATATTGCACTAAACCTGTAGGTAAATAAGATAAATAGAACCTTCTCTAAGATGAAGATTACCAATATTACATACATCCAATGTACAGGCAGGTACAGTCATGCCCCCGATGACGTGCTGTTTCACGAAACGCGTTGGGAGAAGTCCATACTCGTGGCGTTTCCACGCCCGCCGATCCCACAAAGCTGTCGATTCCCGGGACAGATATATACTGCATATATGCTCATTTTTAACTGCCTTTAGGTGAGTAGTTGGCATCTTTTCTCTTTAACCACTTGCCACCAAATCACTTACCTGTATGTTATTGGCTTCAAGCGGGAGTTTTTTTTATTCATCTTGCATGCATGATCTGCCGGTGAACCATCTACCATTCCCTATGTGAGTGTTCCCATTGACAGTAAAGGAAAGATACTGAGGTCTCTCCCATTTTGCTGTAAACGAGAAAGGGTTGATGACTTCTGTCTTAAAGGATATTCTACCATACTGCGTTTATGACTCTTATAATCTAGAGTCCACTCCCTTTGGTAAGTGGCCAATATACCATACCATATGGTGGAGGCGCACCTGGGTTATTCACTTCTTTTGTATGATATTCACTATTAAGGTGTATATGTCATATATGCTGAACATTGAATTCCTCAAAAAGTTTCATGATTGGACTGTATCACTTTTTATTGAATCGTTTCACTTAGAGAGTGTTATATATTCAATATACTTTCTTGGTTGTTTTAGCGCAGCAATTTTTTGTTTGTATACACTATCAGCAAATGGCCTGATAGGAGTCCTGGTAGAATTGTTCATATACCTGGGTATTCATAGCGTTACCTCCAGATGCATATTGCAGCAAAGTCCAGTTGCAGTGGCCCCTGAGGATGATGTGGCAATCTCTTTGTGTCGGAGACCTGAAGACAAGATCTGCGGTCATGGGGAGATCCTCCAACTGTTATCCAACCAGCCTGGAACAGAGCTTCCCAGCAGGAACTGTGCGTGGCATTGGAACTCAGAGTTAGCCTATCTGCTGTGCAGTTTAGTCTGTCCTTTTAGGAGGTTGCAACCGGACCTCTAAGCTAATGATCCTGAAGTGACCACAGGATGCTTAACCTGCCTCTAGCGTTTGCTGGTTATCAAGTCCTAAGCTAAATCTAAAAAAATCCCAGACCAGATGGGACAGGGCTAACTAGAATAACAGGAGCTGCATAGAAACTATAATGTAATAAAAAGATTCACCAACTAATATACTGGAAGGTGACCACCACACATACAGTAGTATAGACCTAGCTATCTGGCACTATGCATGTGAAATAATAAGAGGACAGGGATACTCTGTCAAAAGGATTTGGATACACATTCAGCAGCTACAGTTAAAGGGGTTGTAAACCCTTGTGTTTTTTCACCTTAATGCATCCTATGCATTAAGGTTAAAAAACTTCTGACAGTGACAGGCCCCCCCCACCCCCCGTTTTACTCACCTGAGCATTTTGTTCCCTCTGCGGAGACGTGCTGGAACTCTCTGCCCAGGGGGTCTTGGCTCTTGATTGGATAGATTGATAGCAGCGCAGCCATTGGCTCCCACTGCTGTTAATCAAATCCAATGACGCAGGTGTCAGGGGGCGGGGCTGAGTCTGGCATTCTGTGTGTGTGCACGCAAATGCTGGACTTGGGAGCGTGCCTGCAAGGTAACCCCCTGGGAGAGTGCTTCTCCCAGGGGGTTTACCTATGCAAAGAGGAGCCAGGAGCGCCAGGGGACCCCAGAAGACGATAATCGGGGCCACACTGTGCAAAACGAACTGCACAGTGGAGGTAAGTATGATATGTTTGTTATTTTAAAAAAAAGAAATGAAGTTTTACAACCACTTTAAACTATTATAACATAGGAATACTTGCATAATAGTCCCTTCTGGCTTGGGGTTTAGCAGCATAGACAGGACATGTGGCTGAGACTTTCGCTCTCCACTTCCTCCTTCCAGGGTTTCAAAGCCAACAAACCAGGGACAGGAAGTACCTACATAATATATTTATAGGCATTTACAAATTAAGACAGTAGAGGGCAGCAGATCCCTACACAAGAAAATATGGGTGCCTTTGAAGTGAGCAAAGCCTAGGTTTATATGAAAGAGCATTCTGTGTATGGGCAGGGGAGCGCCTGTCATTCAAATGCTCCTCCCCCATTCACAAAATGTGATGTATTGTGGGACAATATTAGTACAAGTTCTGTAAATAACGGAGAGGACAGGTAGGTGCAACTGTAGACAGTTGCCCAGGACAATATTTGGCTGCTCTCAGATCGCACTGAATATAGGATTTTTACCAGAAACCTGCAGGTAATGGGATTCACACCATTACACATCATAACTAATGTGCATAACGCTGTATTCCCTACCCCCCTGCCCCCCCCCCCCCCCAAAAAAAAAACTTCAGCTTTAAATTTCCCTTGTGTGAACGCTGTAGGTTACCCCATCCATGTGAAAAAGCATGCATGGAAGAATCTCTCCTGCCCAATATACAAATATAATTAAATAGAAATAGACACAAGGTTTTCAAGACAATACAAACTTCAGTTAAAGATTACATCAAGTCGATCACCTTTATGCAACTACATTATATACATTAAATAAAAACATACAAAGTAGCTCCCCTTTAATTATGTCCCCCTACTTGCCTGCATTGTCTGATACAACACCAATAGCAAGCAGCAGTCTTGGATGAAAATCATGTAATGAGGCTTGAGAGATATTTACACCTCATTTCATTCATTGCTTTTTTGTTTCATAACTGTGCCATTTATGTACTGAATGTAAATGATCTACGGATTCCCTATATAAACAATGCTTGATGTGCTTTACTGATCTACCTTCATTTGAATACATTGCCCATAGTCTTGTAACAGGACCAAGGCATGAGAAGCCTTTGGCTAGACTAACAGCAGCAGCTGATTAAACCTTGTTGTGGCTGCAGAGCAGATCTGGCAGTATAATGCAAATGATCATTGTACCATAAACCCATAAGCAATGCTGGACGTCATGCTGCAGGACCATTAAGCAGAAAGCAATTTTGGAGCATATATATTTCCTGCCAATGAATGACAGACAAGATGATAGTCATTGAAACAACTGGCTCTTCCATTGAGGGAAAACATATAGGGCCTTATGGTTTAAAGCAGTGTTTCTGAACCTTTTTTCAGTCAAGGCACCCTCCAAAATTATGGACAGACTTGAGGCGTCCTATTCTAAAATGTAAAAACTATTCTGATAGTTTTACATACTGCAGCGACATCAATACACGTAGGACACTCAACGTTAAAGGCGATTTATTCTTCCAAAGCAAATACACTTTTGCAAACTGGTACTTACTAGTATTCCAATGTTTCTCTTCTCCCTCAGTTTTTCTTTATCACTTAGCTAAGGAGGCAAGGGAGGGTCAAACAAGGAAGATATGCAGGCAACTGACATCCTCCTTATCAACTGATGATGTCATTGGTCATTAGGAGGTTGGCAGATAGAAGGTTGTAATGGTGTACAATGAAAACCTGTGGCTTTGTGTAACTAAGAGACAGGTTTTATCCACTCACTGACTTGTATACAATTTTGGGGCAATTTTTAGGCATTTTGCCAAGGAACCCCTAAAGAAACCTCAAGGCACCCTGGTTGAAAAGGGCTGGTTTAAAGGATCTGCAAAAGAAACGGACTTTATTGTCCTATAGCAACCTGATGCCAGATCTGATTGGCTGCTATGAAGTAATTCATGTTTTTTGTTTAAGATGTTTTGTAACGCAGGTTAGTGGATGGCTGGCTACATTAGGCCCAAGGGCAGCCAAAGTTGAGTGGCCAATACGATTTACTTTTATCCTCCCCATTATATAACACTGATAGAATCCATTAAACTGTAAAAAATATGAAAACTGTTCTTGAGTACCTTTCCCTAAAGCCTAGTACACACGCGCTGAATGTCTGGCGGCATCAGCCGGTTCAATAGAAACGGCCGACATTCGGCTTGTGTGTACTGCAGCAGGTCTGACTTCTGTCAAAGGGATATGACTGAAAAAGGTCTGCCGTTCGGCTCCCGATCAGCACTCTCAGCCAATGGCTGAGAGTGATGATCGGTGTGTTCTGACGGAAGGGGGCTGTCCTCCCTGTCATAACACAATAGCACAGTAGGGGAGATCACTGTACTAACGGCAGATTGTTAGTACAGCGGTTCATTCTAAACTGTGAGTGCTAAAAAAAAAAGTCTAAAGCCCCACCTTACAGATGTACACGTACAGCTTTGTGTAGAAGCTGACTAATTTAATTTATCAGAATATTGATATTTAATTAGGTCTGTTGCCCAGTCCGCAATGCTAGCAGCGAAGGAGCGACTGCAGGTCCACTTGCACTTTGTTACTCCTTCCCCCTCCCTTGCTGCAGATGACAGAGGGACAGGAGCAGCTGCGAAGAAGAGATGGAGGGCATTGTCACTACAGGGCTGTGAGCAGCCTGGTTAGGCCTTGCCCAACACCCAGGGTATGCAGAGAAAGAGGATATGGATTGCTGTGCCTCCTGGGAATGACAAAAAGCCTGTTGGGGAGAAAAGGGGCTGATGGTTGATGTAGTCTCCACACTGACACAGCCCTGTGGAAAGAAGGAGCAGGAAAGGAGGAACTACAATTCCCAGGTTGCCTGGGGAGAGTGGGCAGGGAAAGCAGGGGAGGAAAGCACACATGGGGGATACAGAGGCTGCAGGCACAGGCTGTGGAGTGTGCTGTAGACTGAGGAGAAAAGCAGAAAAATTATCTCTGGCTGGCTGCTACTGGAGGTCACCGAACCCAAACATAAGGCTGCCCACCTACCTGTGTGCACTGAACTGCTGCAGGGAGACCAGTTTCCCAACCTGTGTGCTGTGCTGCTACAGAATCTGGAGAGAGTAAAGCTGCTGCACTGTGCCTGCCAGAGACAATGCCACTAAAAGTTCTATGTGGTACTCAGGCCCGGATTTACTCCCTTTGCCGCCCCAAGGCCGGGTCCTTCAATGCCGCCCCCACCCCCCCCACACACACACACACACACACACACACACCACGTCCTTTATCGATGACTTCTACAATAGATCAATTAAAAACATATCTCCATACACGAGAACACTGAAAATAACTGACTTTAATTGTACAGACTAAAAATACTTCAGGGTAAGCGCGCGAGGGGTAAGGATTTTTCGCAGGCAAATTTTCAAGGCAATGGCTGGTGTTAGTGCTTCAATCATCCCCGGCACCATGGTTGTTATGGTGTCAGGATGATTGAAACACATTACTTCTATCATTACATTGTAATATAAACTGAAATAGTTCAACTCACCATAATGCAGAATCATTGGGAGCCCTGAGCGTGTCACTTGCCACCATCTCTTGTGACTTGCCACTATGCCTGCCACCAGATGGGGATGTCACTTGCCACGCTGCCTGCCACCAGATGGGGATGTCCCTTGCCACGCTGCCTGCCACCAGATGGGGATGTCACTTGCCACGCTGCCTGCCACCAGATGGGGATGTCACTTGCCACGCTGCCTGCCACCAGATGGGGATGTCCCTTGCCACGCTGCCTGCCACCAGATGGGGATGTCCCTTGCCACGCTGCGTGCCACCAGATGGGGATGTCCCTTGCCACGCTGCCTGCCACCAGATGGGGATGTCACTTGCCACCATGCCTGCCACCAGATGGGGATGTCACTTGCCACCATGCCTGCCACCAGATGGGGATGTCCCTTGCCACGCTGCCTGCCACCAGATGGGGATGTCCCTTGCTACGCTGCCTGCCACCAGATGGGGATGTCCCTTGCCACGCTGCCTGCCACCAGATGGGGATGTCACTTGCCACCATGCCTGCCACCAGATGGGGATGTCACTTGCTACACTGCCTGCCACCAGATGGGGATGTCACTTGCCACGCTGCCTGCCACCACATGGGGATGTCACTTGCCACGCTGCCTGCCACCAGATGGGGATGTCACTTGCCACCATGCCTGCCACCAGATGGGGATGTCACTTGCCACGCTGCCTGCCACCAGATGAGGATGTCCCTTGCCACGCTGCCTGCCACCACATGGGGATGTCACGTGCCACACTGCCTGCCACCAGATGGGGATGTCACGTGCCACGCTGCCTGCCACCAGATGGGGATGTCACGTGCCACGCTGCCTGCCACCAGATGAGGATGTCCCTTGCCACGCTGCCTGCCACCAGATGGGGATGTCACTTGCCACGCTGCCTGCCACCAGATGGGGATGTCACTTGCCACGCTGCCTGCCACCAGATGGGGATGTCCCTTGCCACGCTGCCTGTCACCAGATGGGGATGTCACTTGCCACGCTGCCTGCCACCAGACGGGGATGTCACTTGCCACGCTGCCTGCCACCAGACGGGGATGTCACTTGCCACGCTGCCTGCCACCAGATGAGGATGTCCCTTGCCACGCTGCCTGCCACCACATGGGGATGTCACTTGCCACCATGCCTGCCACCACATGGGGATGTCACTTGCCACCATGCCTGCCACCACATGGGGATGTCACTTGCCACCATGCCTGCCACCACATGGGGATGTCCCTTGCCACCAGATGGGGATGTCACTTGCCACCAGATGGGGATGTCACTTGCCACCAGATGGGGATGTCACTTGCCACCAGATTGGGATGTCCCTTGCCATGCTGCCTGCCATCAGAAGGAGGAGGGCGGAACAGCGGTGCGGGCAATGAGAGATGTCATCTCTCTCCCACGCCGCCGCACCGCTGACACTACAAGCTACTCTCAATTTTTTTTAAAAATGGCGCCGAGCGGCGCAATCACGCTACTGCGCATGCGCCGCCCGGCCGAGCGCTTACGAGTTTTCCCGAGCCCGGCCGGCTTCGGAACGGCGCATGCGCCGTTGCGTGGTCGGCTCGCGGCCATCTTTTCTATGGGCACTGGTGCCCATAATAGACTTTACAGGCCAGCACGAAAGGGGGGGCGGCCGCGAAGTCGCTGCAGGGGCGGCGCCGCCCCTACACCACTGCCGCCCCGAGGCCTGGCCTCGGTGGCCTTGTGGTAAATCCGGCCCTGGTGGTACTGTTGCTAAGGAATCCAGATAAAGGCTGCAGTTTCATTCAACAACAGTTTGAGAGAGAAGCCCTGTAGATGCAGCATGACCCATTGTCGGGCTGTCGGGCTGCAAGAAGATGCATCAGGATCATTGGGAATGATGAGAGGCCCCTTGGCCACCTGTTTAACCACTTACCTACCGGGCACTTTTACCCCCTTCCTGCCCAGGCCAATTTGAGGCTTTCAGTGATGTCGCACGTTGAATGACAATTGCGTGGCCATGAAACACTACTCATATAAAAAAAAATCACAAAAATAGAGCTTTCTTTTGGTAGTATTTAATTACCACTGGGTTTTTTTATTTTTTGCTATACAAACAAAAAAAATTTCTAATGTTTCTGTTATAAAATTTTGCAAACAGGTAATTTTTCTTCTTCACTGATGTGTGCTGATGAGGCTCCACCGATGGGCGCTGATAGGCTGCACTGATGGGCACTTTTGGGGCTGCACTGACGATCAGTGCCCTGATTACCAGTGTAGATGTCCCCTTTCACACTTGCCAGTTATCGGCTCTCCTCTCCTCACACTGTGACAGCGAGAGGAAAGGAATGCCAGTAACTGGCAAGTGTGTTTACATTGTGATCAACTGTGATTGGACACAGCTGATCACATGGTAAAGGGCTCCTGTGATTGGCCCTTTACCCTGAACTGTGATCAGCTGTGTCCAAAGGAGGGCGTGGTTCTGGGAGGACATCAACGGACGCCCTTTTACAACTGGTTGACCGCGCTGTAGCTCTCATTCGGCTATAGAATGGTCGGCAAGTGGTAAATACTGACCCTTCTGATGTTGTTTTTTTAAAGTTCCTGCATGTGGAGAGTCGGTCTTGCACCCTTCCCTTTTTTTTTTTCGTATCAGATTATAAATACTCTCTTGTGAGAGAGTGAGCCCTCCAACAGGAGATCTAGTGCCCCAGCACCAGATAACTGTACTTAGATCCACTTGCCAGTGGTTTATATAGTATATTCTTTAATTGTTAGGGTGGCCATACATGCTCAATTTTCTTGTACAATTTACCTTAAACTATGTAGTGCAAGGGCCTGCCTAATTGGATACAATTGAAAGTTGTTTTGTTTTGAACTCATATTATAAAGTTTTTGGTAAATCTAAGGGAAAATTGTACAAGAAAATTGAACATGTATGGCCAGCCTAATGCCGGCCATACACAGTTCGAATTTCGAAAGAATTTTCTTTCGAAAATCGTATCTAAGAATTTTCGTACAAATTTCGCACCATTAGTGGGCTGTAGCAACAGCCGATTTTGGTGCGGCAATCAAATTTGAGTCGAACATGTTGGAAATTTTTGGAAAAACAAACGATTTTCTAATCAATGATGGGAGAATTGTGCGAGAAATGTAATAAGAAAAGAAAATTTACGGAGAGAAAAGAAGATTCCCGGCCACGAAAATTCTTTTCTGTAGCAACATGAGGTGAAATTGAAGGCCATAGGTGTGTTGGGGATTGTGGCGCTTCTTTCAGAGTCATGGGCACTGGGAACAGAGGACCCGAGGAAACAGCAGCTCCTTCGGGGGTGAGCTCTAAACTATTCAACAGCTGTCTGAATTTAAATCTATGAAACTACCTTTTTTTCTTTTGGCAACATTGGTCATTTTAATGCCAACATCACCAGATTTTTGTGGCCCAGACACCTGGAGCAGGCTCCTTTTTTCAGTTTGTCTATTTATCCGGATTGTACACTGTCAGGTAAGTATTGGTCGTTAAAAATGGGGCTGAAAATAGCTATGGCTAATACTGTTGCTTTTAACCATCCTTGTATAGTTTTGTGTTTGGGGTCATCATCCTGCTGGAAAACAAATCTTTATGCTCATGTCTCTTGCAGATAGTTTTCCTCTAGGATTTCCCTGTATTTTGCTGTATTGATTCTACCCTCTTTCTTCATAAGCCCATCAGTCCCTGCTACCAAGAAAAATCTTGGCAGCATTCTGGTGCCATCACCATGCTTCACAATGGGGATTGGGAGATTGTGTGTTTTCATGTTGATGTGAAGTGTTTGGCTTGCGTAAACCAAACATAAGTGTTTAGTCAGATGTCCAAAGTAAAATTTTGGTCTCCTCAGTCCATAGAACCTTCTTCCTGTTGATTTTAGAGTCTCCCGTATTGGCAAACTGTTGGTCAAATGTCATGGGGGTTTTAGTTATCAATGGCTATTTTTTTTATCATTCTTCCGTAGGGCTGCGAGTGGTGTACAACCCAGCAATAGTTCTTGAATGCATGATTTTTCTAAGCTTAGCCATTGAGGCTTGTTACACCTCCAGAGTGGTTATAAGTCTCTTGGTGGCGTCTCTTGGTGGCCTCTCTCACTATTCTTTCACATTCGTTCACTCTATTAATGTTATTAATTTAAAACACTTTACAGACAACTGTTTTCAAGTTAACAATAAATATTTTATTTCTGTTATTCGGTGTAAAAGGTCTTGATTTCTGCTGTGGACCTAAGTCTGTTTTAAAGCAACCCTAAGAGCTGGGAGAGACCGTAGAGATTGACACTCCTGGAAATGTTGGTTTCCCAGTGGAATTTGGTGGATCATGTTTTCTGGGACATTTTGGTATAGAAACAGGGTCACTTTAAAAGCAGGGGTCTCCATGGCACAGCTTATGGCCAGGTGTGTGGCTTGGCGTTCCCTCCCATTGACCCCTGTTGGCAGAGTCAATTTATTAAAAATGATATACCTTCCAAAATACCTATACTTCTTCCGCAACACACCCATACCCATCCCTAGGAATTTTTTTCGACGGCTGGAGAGTCTGCTGATACAGTTTGTCTGGGCTGGGAGGCCACCCAGGGTGGCCAAGCAGATCTTATATCTCCCACTTTCGGGGGGAGGACTGGCGTTACCAAATTTTCAAATCTACTACTGGGCAGCTGTCTTGGTCACGATTCGGTGGTGGTTCTCCCAGCCCACGCAGAATCCAGCGGTCACTTTGGAGGCAGCCATTTTGGGTTCCTTTGCTGCCCTGAGCAATCTCCCGTTTCGCGGTCTTAGGGCCAATTCCTCCATGACGACTCTGATGCGAACCACTGTGAAGATATGGCAGGAGGCTAGGAAAATCTATAGGAAACCCAACTGCATTTCACCCCACATGCCCCTTTGGGGTAACCCTCTGCTCTCCCACTTTTACACTATTCCGGACCCCTCTCTCTGGGCAAAAAAGGGAAATCCTCACTCTAAAACATATAGTTAAAGATGGCAGGCTCATGACCTTCCAAGCACTGAGGCAATCCTTTGCTATCCCAACCTCCTTCCAATTCAGATACAGGCAGCTGAAGCATGCCTTTGAGGCTCAGTTCCCTGAACCCCTCACTCTGGAATCAGACTCCATTGAAAGGCTCCTGACCTCCAGCGCGATGGGGAAGCCTCTCTCAACACTATACTTATACCTTACGGTGGAGTACGATGTGAAATTAACTAAAACATGGGAAAAGTGGAGAGTTGATATCCCCTCTCTAGATGAGGAGGAGTGGAAGGAGTGTTTAATCTCCTACATTCCTTCCATGATCGCTGCAAGGGATAGGTTCATACAATTCAAGTTCCTTCACAGAGCGTATTTCACCCCTCAGAGACTGGCGCGCATATACCACCAAAGAGATCCCAACTGTCAGAGATGCAGGCAGGAGGCGGGTACTTTCTGGCACATGGTCTGGTCCTGTCCCAAACTAAGACCCTTCTGGTCAGCAGTGGCCTCCACACTGGGGAACGTCATAGGCTCAGTTTTACCGGTTGAACCCCAGATATTACTGCTCAGTCATCTGGAGGATGTCGAGGGTGATAGATATGATAAACTTTGCATAACATTCACGTTGTACTATGCTAGACGGGAAATCCTACTGCGATGGAAAATGGTGGAGCCTCCTACCCTGGCCTCGTGGATAAGGTCGGTGAACAAGGTACTCCCCCTGTATAGACTGACGTACGAAAGTAGGCAATGCCCGGGGAAGTTTGACAAAATTTGGTCATCCTGGGTGGACGCTTCGGGAGACCCTGATCCCCCTACCCCATAAGTAAGACATGGGAAATAGTAGAAGATGTCCTGCACCTCAAGTCTATTCCTCTTATGCCCGATTCCCTTCCTCCCCTTCCCTTTCTTTCCCTTCCCTCTCCCCTCCCTCTGCCTTCCTTCCTCTCCCCCCCCTCCCCCCGCCCCTCCCCCCCTCTTTGGGGGGGGGGGGGGGGAGACCTGGTTTAGACATGTATCCCCTGCCACTTCCGCTTGGATCGCCTAGGCACCTGAGCAGAAATTCTCGCCCCCCTCCCAGCAGTCTTCTGGGACACGTCACAGGTCCCAGAAGACTGTGAGACCATTCACAATGCGCAGTGTGGCTCATGCATGCACCCACAGTTAAGATGCCGGTGCTGAAAACCAAAGACGGTCCTTAGCACCCCCACTGGTGAGCACAGCGCTGGATCCTGATACAGGTAAAGTGTCTGTTTATTAGAAGTCTGCAGCAACAGTTTTTGTAGCTTCTGACTTTTGATTTTAAGAAAACCGACTGGAGCTCTCCTTTATTATTATTTTTTTCAAATATATGCTCCTAGTGACAGAATGTCTTCAACCCCCTTGATCCCCTTATACTCATCTTGCCTGTGCTCCCCAACCACTCATTCCTCCATCACAGGGGTATTGGCAACCAGGTGGATCGGTGAGGTCACCCCCTCCCCCTTGTTATATGACATTACTTGGGTATAACAATTGGCTGCTAGGACCAAGCACTGGCACGGGAAGGAGGTCACGTTCCCCAATACTGGAAACACTGGGGAGCGTCACCTACTGCAGCAGAGGTAGGTGCAGCAAGGGAGCACAAAAAAGGGGTTTGGGGGGCTTTGTGGAGAAACAGTTACCTGCTTGGGCATGGCGACAGTGTCACTTGAAGTGTTTTCATCTTATTTCCTTTTTGAGCGTAGATCTAAATTTATCTTTTATGTAACAGGAAGTTGTCAGTTAAAAACCACACTGTAGTTAGAAAAGTCATCATTCCCCAGAATAGGGAACGCTAGCAGATGAAAACTCTCATGTGCCTGGTTATACAAAACATTAAAGGTGTCATCATCTAGATCAATGGTCTCCAAACTGCGGCCCAGGGGATGGATGTGGTCCTTTTGCTTGCTTTTATCTGGGGGCATTATTCCCTCCACTGGCAGTGACAATGGGGCACGAGTCCTCTCACCAACACCAGCGATGGAATACTATTCCTCCCATTGATAGCAACAATAGGGCATTATTCTTCCAATGGATAACAACGATAGGGCATTATTCTTCCAATGGATAACAATGATGGGGCACTATTCTTCCAATGGATAACAATGATGGGGCACTATTCTTCCAATGGATAACAATGATGGGGCACTATTCTTCCAATGGATAACAATGATGGGGCACTATTCTTCCAATGGATAACAATGATGGGGCACTATTATTCCAATGGATGACAACGATAGGGCACTATTCTTCCAATGGATAACAATGATGGGGCACTATTCTTCCAATGGATAACAATGATGGGGCACTATTCTTCCAATGGATAACAATGATGGGGCCCAGGGGCTGGATGTGGCCCTTTTGCTTGCTTTTATCTGGCCCTTTGGGCATTATTCCCTCCACTGACATTGGGGCACTAGTCCTCTCACCAACAACAGTGATGGAATACTATTCCTCCCATTGATAGCAACAATAGAGCATTATTCTTCGAATGGATAACAACGATAGGGCACTATTCTTCCAATGTATAACAATGATGGGGCATTATTCTTCCAATGGATAACAATGATGGGGCACTATTCTTCCAATGGATAACAATGATGGGGCACTATTCTTCCAATAGATAACAATGATGGGGCACTATTCTTACAATTGATAACAAGGATGGGGCACTATTCCTCCCACTGACACCAATGATGGGGCACTATTCCTCCCACTGACATCAATGATGGGGTTCTATTCATCCCACTTACACCAATCATGGGGCACTATTCCTCCCACTGACATCAGTGATGGGGTTCTATTCATCCCACTTACACCAATGATGGGGCACTATTCCTCCCACTGACATCAATGATGGGGTTCTATTCATCCCACTTACACCAATCATGGGGCACTATTCCTCCCACTGACATCAGTGATGGGGTTCTATTCATCCCACTTACACCAATGATGGGGCACTATTCCTCCCACTGACATCAATGATGGGGTTCTATTCATCCCACTTACACCAATGATGGGGCACTATTCCTCCCACTGGCATCGATGATGGGGCACTATTCCTCCCACTGACATCAATGATGGGGTTCTATTCATCCCACTTACACCAATGATGGGGCACTATTCCTTTCACTGACACCAAAGATGGGGCACTATTACTCCCACTAATACCAATGATGGAACATGTTTACTGCCACTGATGCCAAACCATTTTCTTCACAGGCCACAGCCCTGCTAATGTTTGAAGAACAGTAAACTTGCCCTTTGTTTAGAAAGTTTGGAGACCCCTGGTCTAGATTCAAGAAACACGACTATCTCTGTGATTTTTCTCCAATCTGTTATGACAATGTTTATAAACCAATCAATCAGTGAGGTCAGTTCCCATATTTCCATCCTCACAGTTTCCTCTAATGGTCTCACTTTTTTTTTGAAGTGAAGTTTCACTTTAACTGCAGATTCTTACCTGCTTTTGTATTCTAAATATTGAGAATAAATCGGTTATAAATATTAAGAAAAAAATGAGACGTGATGATGTTTGGCAAGATTTGAAGATACATAGAATACTATTGATCAAAATTCAATTTTTAGGTAACGCTTAAGTGTTTGTGCTTTCAACAGATGCATTTTAGGCTGTAATTGCATTGTGTGCTAAATAATTGTTTACACTGATAACATTTTTCATACGGTTAGTATGGGATGATTTTCCTACAATTCCATATATGCATTTTAAATATGTGTCTCCTTTTTATACAGGTGATTTATGATTATTCTTCCTGGTCCTTTAAATCAGAGGGTACCAAGGTCACAGTATGCCCTTAGTGACACAGCATGTGCAGTAAAGATAGCACAGCCGCCACCACTAGTAATACAACTGACAGGAACTGAGTAAGTATCTCTGCAGACAAACAAACAGCCTGATTTCTGGACCATGAAAAGTAATAAGCTTCCTGTGTAACACCCCCCCCCCCTTCTCATCCTCCTACCAGTGTTGTGTAACTGGTCTCAGCCCTTTCACTTCTTACATTCTGAGATTAGTTCCCTTTTAAACCATTCAGGGAGTTTCTATTTAGGAGGAATATTCCCGTAACCTCCAAACTCACTTGATTCCTTTAAAATGTGTCATATTTCCCAGACTAAATAAAAACAGCTGGGTCGAAAGAATCTTTGGCTGCTGGAAATGCTAGTCATGTGATTCAGCAAAGTCACTTTCTGCACACACCATGTCGAAATTTTGATGCAATCAACCAGCATGATGGGGCCCCTAACATGAGACAAGATGGACACAGCATGAGTTTGCTGGACATCAAGTCTGGTATCAAGAAAGTAAAATGATGGCCTTGTTTCAGCCAGATAAAGGAACATTTTCCATCAATATATACTTTATAATACCCACCAACCTTTGTTTTTGGCCAAAGCGGGAGGTGGGGAAAAGTTAGTTGATTTTTTTTGGCTGATAACTGCTGTGTCCCTCAAGCCTGACAGACTTCAGAGAAGTGGTTGAACATGCAGGAACTTTATGGCTGCCTTCAGGCTAAGAAGTCTTTAGAGAATTCCTTAAATGTGTTAAATGTACAAGTTTTTGTCAATGGCCCACCACTGCCACAGGGACTGATTTATCAGATTTACAAGAGTGGGTGGACAACAGTAGCAACAGGAACCAGATTCCTAATTGGTGTGGTGACCGATTCCCCTCAACAGTGGTGAGCTCACATTTTCTACTAAACCCCCAAAGGCTTAACATTATCACTGAATCTGGCCATTTTCAGATAGAACAAGTGGCTATCATCTCATATCTATAAGTGCCTAAAGAGTAGCTTCAATCAATTATGCAAAAATTAAAAGTCAGCAGCTACAAAAACTGTAGCTGCTCACTTCTAATAAACAGACACTCACCTGTCCAGGGATCCAGCACTGCCCTCACCCGAGCCAGTTCTTTACCGGTGTTCTGGACACCAGCATGTTAACTGTGAGCAGTCAGCTGTTGCGACTTCATAGCTGGCTGCCCACTGCGCAAGCCATGCTGCACTTTGTTAATAGTCCTGCAGCTTTCTGGGACCTGTAATCTGTCTTCCGGTGGATCCGGCGTGGTGTTCTGTCTGGAAGAGGGAGAAGGTACTGGTCAAAACCAAATACCCCCCCGAAAAAAATATACCAAATGCAAATGTTCAACAGAGGTGAGAGGGAGGGGGAAAGTGAAACTTTCCCTTTTGAGTGAAGTTACACTTTAGGATAAGGGCTTAATGTAATGATGTTCTGGGAACTCCAGTTGTTGAGTTACGTCAATATTCAGGTCAGGTATTCCAGTGTGTTGCCTAGTATAGGCTAATTGTTGTCTCTCTGAGACAGGCTGTTCTGTAGTAGCCCACAGGAGAAGTATTAGAAATGTAACTATGTACATAGGACTCATAGCCGGCAGTCAAAACGTTCCTATACTGAACACAATTCTTCCACGTTCAGGAGGTTGAACAGCTCCTAAACGATCCTAAAAGCCTATGTGTACATGGACACACATGCTTTTATGGTTGAGGAGCTGTAGTGTACATGAAGCGCTAGGCTTTTGCTATCAGAATTCAAATGAATACAGTCAAAGAGATCCACTGTCTGGTTATAAGTTCAAGTACCTTCATGGAGATAGAAGTTGAAATATAGACTGCTAGAATAGGTTGTGGCAGGTCACATTGATAAAATGGGCTGATATGAGTGAATTTTTAACTTGGTACTTTTGTCTCTAGAAACTGAGCTAAACAAACCTCAACATGTGCAAAGGTCGGTATGCCCCCCCGGAGAGGTTGAACAGCGTCTAAATGATCCTAAAAGCCTATGTGTACATGGACACACAGCCTTTAATGGTTTAGGAGCTGTAGTGTACATGAAGCTCTAGGCTTCATGTACATGTGGCAGCTCCTAAACTTGAGTTTAGGAGCTTTTTGGCGTTTTTTTCCCAAAGCTCTTAAACTCAACTCCATAAAAGCCTATGCGTCAATGTACACATAGAGTTTAGAAGCTGCTGCATTTAGGCGAGGTTAAACCTCCCCCTCTTGATTGAGGAAGAATCGAGTCCAAGATAGGAAAATTTTGAGCACTGGCTGCTGGAAAACGCATCAAAAATGCATTTTGCGTTTTCCTGCCTTCACGGTCAGGTTAGGCTAGTGTACATGTAACTTTAGACTGCAACCTGTCTTTTATGTGTATCAGATAGCTTTAACAGTTCAGTAATTGGTTATACTTCCCCCATGTTGATTCCTCTTGCACTTTTAACCTTCTCCTCTTTCCCAGTGGCAAACGACCACTGATCTGTGAGGCACTGACAGCTTAATTACTGTGGATTCCAAGTCATTTCCAAGCTGTATTTTACCATTACTGTCTTTCACCACCCACCCTCCAAAAATGCAACTTCCCGGTTATCTCCTGTTTTACTCTACCTGACTACTAGTAGGAAAAGTCAGTACAAAACAAATAAGGGGGCGGGGGGGGGAGGCAGGCATACCGACCTTTGCACATGTTGAGGTTTGTTTAGCTCAGTTTCTAGAGACAAAAGTACCAAGTTAAAAATTCACTCATATCAGCCCATTTTATCAATGTGACCTGCCACAACCTATTCTAGCAGTCTATATTTCAACTTCTATCTCCATGAAGGTACTTGAACTTATAACCAGACAGTGGATCTCTTTGACTGTATTCATTTGAATTCTGATAGCAAAATAAAACACAGAGGTTTATGAGAGGCAAATATCCTCGCATAACCCTGTCCAAATGAGTTACGGCTATAAAAATCAAGGACAGCGAGGATATTGTACAAAATAGGAGCAAAATGGATGGGTTGCCTTCAGGTAGCAATCAGATCATTTTCCCTATTTAAAAGATAAAACTTGGTTGGTTCCTATGGATAAATGCTCAGTTTTTACTCTAGTTTTTGGGAATCCGCACCTAAATCATGGTAACAATAATATATTCACCACAGCAGGTATGTCTGCCTATAATGAAAAGTATACAATGGGAGTCCCCAAGAGTCACTAGGAACTGTTTGGTCATTTAACTTTCTATCATGAACCCTCGTTCACATCGGTGCAATTTGTCATGCGGTTTGACAGTTCCGAATCACATGACAAGGCGCACCCAATTGCCTTTAATGGAACTGTTCATATCGCCACGACTCATGTCGCAGTGATTATGAAAAAGTTTCCCACACTACTTTTTTTACGATTTCATTGCAACTTGCATAGACTTCTGTTTAAAAAAAGCCGCAATAAAATCGGCAGTGCAAATTGCACTGATCTGCGGCTTTGAAATTGCGCTGAAGTAGTGTGATTTCAAAGCCGCACCAGTGTGAACCAGGGCTTAGCCAACTAAAATATACAGTAACTGTTACGTGAATTGATGATATAAGGTGGCACTTGGAAGGTCCTAGGCATAATATTGCTCTTTGGCCCAATTATTAAACTGAACCTTTCGGTGACTTTTAAAAGTCTGCATGAATACATTCCTCACATGATACAATATACAGTAACAGTATCATTTATTATAATTAGCTCTACCTTTAATCATCAAAAAGCAGCCCTTCGTCTCTATCCAACTGACTTTTTCTTGGCTTAGCCCTAGTCTTTTCTCCTCCAGTTATCAGGCTGTGACATTGTAGCAAGCCACAAGATGAGAGGTTGCAGAAGAAGCATTTGGTCTGATGTATGAGCACAGCCAAGACCTGCACAGGCACCAACATTTACATAATTATCTCATCCCAGGGCCAGCATTTCAGTCCCTGCAGTAGATGCTGACCTTGGGTGATGCCTGAAAAAAGAAGGCTCTGTCTTTCTGGAGAGGAAAGCTGATGAAGACACTGCCAGAGAAAGTACTGTGATCTCTGTGAGAGATAATAAATACCTATAAGGTCCCATGCATATTGGGTTTTTATCCCATGTGCATGAGGCTCCAGTGTTCACGTGCAAGTGGAAGGCTGCTGTGGCTGGACCAGTACACCTAGTGATACTGATGTTTAGGGCAGTATGCGCCCGGTGATGAATGCCCGTTCATCCCTGGGTGCATACTGCCCTAAACATGGGTAGCACTAGGTGCATGTTCCAGCCACAGCAGCGGTCAGCTTCTCATAGACTTTTACAGCCTGCCGGTAGCAGGGCTGGGCGGTCCACCTAAACGCCAGAGCACTGGGGATAAACGCCTAGTGTGCACGGGGCCTTAGTTACATAGTAGGTGAGGTTGAAAAAAGACATAAGTCCGTCAAGTCCAACCTATGTGTGTGATTATATGTCAGTATTACATTATATATCCCTGTATGTTGTGGTCGTTCAGGTGCTTATCTAATAGTTTTTTGAAACTATCCATGCTCCCCGCTGAGACCACCGCCTGTGGGAGAGAATTCCACATCCTTGCCGCTCTTACAGTAAAGAACCCTCTACACAGTTTAAGGTTAAACCTCTTTTCTTCTAATTTTAATGAGTGGCCACGTGTCTTGTTAAACTCCCTTCTGCAAAAAAGTTTTATCCCTATTGTGGGGTCACCAGTATGGTATTTATAAATTGAAAACATACCCCCTCTCAAATGTCTTTTCTCCAGAGAGAATAAGTTCAGTGCTCGCCGCAACCTTTCCTCATAACTAATATCCTCCAGACCCTTTTTTAGCTTTGTTGCCCTTCTTTATACTCACTCCATTTCCAGTACATCCTTCCTGAGGACTGGTGCCCAGAACTGGACAGCATACTCTAGGTGAGGCCGGACCAGAGTCTTTTAGAGTGGGAGAATTATCGTTTTATCTCTTGAATTGATCCCCTTTTTAATGCATGCCAATATTCTGTTTGCTTTGTTAGCAGCAGCTTGGCATTGCATGCCATTGCTGAGCCGATCATCTACTAGGACCCCCAGGTCCCTTTCCATCCTAGATTCCCCCAGAGGTTCTCCCCCCAGTGTATAGATTGCATTCATATTTTTGCCACCCAAATGCATTATTTTGGATTTTTCCACATTAAACCTCATTTGCCATGTAGTTGCCCACCCCATTAATTTGTTCAGATCTTTTTGCAAGGTTTCCACATCCTGCGGAGAAGTTATTGCTCTGCTTAGCTTAGTATCATCCGCAAATACAGAGATTGAACTGTTTATTTACACCATCCTCCAGGTCGTTTATGAACAAAATAAATAGGATTGGTCCCAGCACAGAACCCCACTACCTATTGGGTGTTCTGAGATTGCAACTAGGACTTGTTTCTATACTTACCTCGGGTTTATGTGCTTTAGTCAACCTACCACTAATGCCCCCAATACTACCCTCTGGAATATGTTCTGCACTGACTATCTCTACCTCTGGGCCCTCCCCCCCGTCGCCTAGTTAAAAAACCCCTCTAACTTTTTTCACCTAACCTTAAATTTTAAGGCTAGTGCACCTAACCTTAAAATATATATCTGATCCTACATCCACTTTAACACTTTCACCTCTGCCATAAATATCCTAAACCATAATATTAAAAAAGACATGACATGAATATAAAACACATTGTATATAGAAATGTTTAATATATTAAAATCAGGCAGTGAGGCGCGTAGGACTCATAAATACACATATATAGACAAGGACTGTGCAACTGGGTCAAGCCCCACCCAGGGCAATAAACAAAGTCTATTTC
This sequence comes from Lithobates clamitans, assembly GCA_037952925.1. NCBI lineage: Eukaryota > Metazoa > Chordata > Amphibia > Anura > Ranidae > Lithobates > Lithobates clamitans. The sequence continues at coordinate 903,885 of JBBGZY010000992.1, read as the reverse complement.
ATTCAGTTTAATACTGCTTGGCATGAGAGCTCCATAGTCACGCTGAGGATTATTTGTGCGGAGAGCCGTACCGGATAGGCTTTTCTTCTGAGTGACACGCCAGTGTTGTAGGTTAAACAAAACGTGATGTCAAAAGACAGTGCAAAAACAGTTTGGTAAACAAAAAAGAGGCCTTATGAAAAATACATCAAAGAGCTCAATACTGTCCTTTCCTAATACTTCAACCTTTCCCTACGTCACGGAAACAATGACCTCAATAGGGGATCATTTCCACAACAGCGAGAGGATTTTTCAATATATTTTTTTTTCAGCACAAATAATCAGCTCACCATATGAATGTAATGCAATTACTCATAAATGTCATTTTTTTTGTGCACTCAACACTTGGTCCGTCTCTGGTGCAATACACGTAATGATAAGACAGGTTCCCGGTTCATAAGCTCAGTGAGGCGAGTCTGTCCAAGTATTGACACTTTTGTACCATTCACCTCCAGGACCTCATCTCCGACACGTAGAAGACCTGAGTAAAGCTTGGCCGTGTCAGGGTCACTCATTTCCTGTACATAGATACCTGCACAAGTACAAAAATGGATCACATATTAAGGTACATGAAAAGGACACCGGCAGCTCAGTGTTCATGTAGGGTTATCCTATTTTTATTCTTCAGAGTATTACAAAGTGTGTATGGGTTATAAATGTTTGAGATTGTTGTCATCGGCAATAAGGCAAAAACGCTAAACAGAGCATGAACTCTTGGCAAAAACAATATCCGGCATTAGCTAGGTACCATAAAGGTATCTCTAAAGGCTCGTACACACTATAAGAAAATTGGGCGAACATTTTCATCCAAAGAATTTTTGTATGGTTTTCGTATAATGTGTACACAACTTTTGACAGCCGATTCCGAATTTTTGTAGGAAAATTCCCAAAGGGACAAACTCCAAAATTTTTCTCGTATGGGAACAGAACGAATGATTTTCGTACAAGAAAATCGTTTGCTCAATTTAATTATAGTGTGTACCCCACTTAATGATATGTGTCTGCTTCATTCCTAAAAACTGTTGGATTCATGCACCCCCTAACAGCGATGAAGGCATTGAACTCAGTTGAGACTGGAGCACAGCATTCTACGATTGGACAAAGGGAGTGTGACATTCATGTAATAATCAATATTCCCATTGCACATGTTCCTGGGGAGAGCTCTAGAATACTGGGTGCTGTAGCAACCACCAACTGGAGACTGGATCATGAAAGCCACAATTAATATATTTGCCAGCACACCACGGATCTCAAGTCAACGAGTGCAAACATTTTTTTTATTAAAACATGATCACATCACAAGCAAGAGAGTGCAACGTTTCAGATTTATGCAGGACCCCTTCATCAGGCATGTGAGGCATCTGCCGAAGGGGTCCTGCATGACTCCGAAATGTTGCACTCTCTTGCTTGCGGTGTGATCATGCTTTAACAAAAAAACATCTGGACTCGAGATCCATGGTGTGCTGGCAAATATATTCATTGTGACCCTTGTCCAGTCACATTTTACAGTTTTCAGGAAAAAGGTAGCAGTGACAAACTTGGACAAAACTGAGACAAACTTTTTGGTACCTAGTTAATGCCCCAATATTGTTTTTGCCCTGAGTTCAGCTTTAAATTGTATTTCATGACAAAAAAAACATATACAGTAAATCTCTGCAGTATATACACATTTCCCCATGTTTTATCCCTTTTAAAGTAGAGGTTCTCAACCTGCGGGCCACAGACCAGTACCGATAAATGGCTTGTTAGTAACTGGACCTCCCAGCAGGAAGAGGTGAGCATCAACTGGAGTCTGTGTCCTTTCCCAGGTCTCCTGCTCCACCGCTAAAGCCATCCTATCAGCAGGACAGGGTGCAGGAAGAGCTGCAGATCTGGACGGAGGGCGGGAGCCTTTTCATATTACCAGCGGGTAATCATTCTCTTGTTAACATGATAAGTTGGGCAGCTCCCGCCCTCTATCCAGATCTGCAGCACCCTGTCCTGCTGATAGGATGACTTTGGCGGCTGGGTAGGAGACCCAGGAGAGGACACCCTGCCAAAGGTAGAACTGCAGGGGAGGCAGGGATTGAAAGAGAGGAAAGAGGGGGCAATGACTGCAAGGGGCACAGTGATGGGGGGGGGGATGTGATTGCTAGGGGCACTGTAATATAGAAGGGACTGCACTGTAAAGGGGCACTGTAATAAGTGCAGTCCCCTCTACATTACACTAATGAGCACTGCACACAGTACAGTGCCCCTTTATAGTGCAGCCCCCTTTACACGACACTGTAATGTGCACTGCACTGTAAAGAGGCACTGTAATGTGAAGGGGGACTGTGGACACTGACATAACGGGGGGACAGTGCTGTAATGGGGGGTTGTAATGGGAAGGGGGGCTGAAGGCTGACTCCATAACACTCCCCCCCAGGAAAATTGGCTGCCACAAAACCAGTCCCTTGTGCCAAAAATCTTGCTTTTTTAAAGAATCTGCAAATACCAAAAGAAAAAAAATACCTCTTCATCCTGCCAAAAATAAGATGTTATAAATAAATACGATGGTATAAATAAGAGATGTAGACAGAAGCCTATAGTCTAGTGATGTCCAGGGGGCCCCAGCTACAATATTTATGCCCCTGCAGTAAACCAGGATAATAGCACAAATATTGAACACTGCATACCCACCTGTCACTTCACCTTAATTTACTACTTGTCTCTATTTACCATTTTAATGAGTCCCTGCCTCAGAAGTAGGTCAGGAGTTCCGATCAGGGGAGGTCGATGGCTAAGTGGTGAATCAAAGAAGGATGACAGCTAGGATTTTTTTTTTAGAAAAGAGTCAGAAACAGCAGCTCCCACATTTCTATCTTGACAGTTCCCCTTTATACTGACGAGAGTATCTCTGGGCTTTTGCTCACCTGAATCAGGCCTTCCATTACCAGCTGAAATCCTGAAGCCAAATGTGCCATTTTCAGGGCGCTGCAATTCTAAAAGGCGCGTACCATCTGGGTAAACTTCTGCCACTTTCCCTAACGCACGTGCTTTTCCAGGAGATCCGATATCTTCCACACTGAGGGCACGCCTGAGCAAAGAGATAGCACATTAATGATGCATGATCCAGGCATAGTGCTAATCTGCCTTTTGGAACAATAGCTAGTAAGTGTTCTTAGCCTGGTTCTTGTATGTGCAGCCACCACCTCTTCTTAAGCAGGCCATAGACTAGTCAAAAATTGACCGGAAATTCTTGTTGATCGTCAGGTCATTTGGTTTTTGCATCATTAGTGTGTCAGCTGCGACACCCGATTTCCTTGCCAAAATCCAAAGTCCCTGATCCTACATGCTGGATTTTTTTTTTTAGAAAAACGAAACAAATGATGGCACAATTGCATGCCCATTTTCGTTTTTTGGTGGACAGACCATTTGGTTTTCGACTTGTCTATGGCCGGCTTTAGTGCGTTTAATGGCCAACTTATAAGACATATAGTAGGAAGGAGAGTTCTTGATACAACAAAGAACATATAATAACACAAAAGACTGGTAGGCAGGCAGAATATGTGCCTAAACAATAGTTTAATAATAATCAAAGGCATGGGTCCAATGGTTTTATTCGGGTATTAACCCATCTGATCAGTGATTCAGTTTAAAACTTGCAGAGAATGATTTGAAGCAATAAGCCTTACTAAAGGTATAAAGCAGACCTGGACTGGCACCTTGGTGACTCCAGCAATGACCAGAAGGGCTGGTGTATCTGACAGTGCCTGTGGGCATCTAAACAAGTAATTCTTTAAGCATAACTAAACCCCAATAGAAAAATTCAGTTTATTACAGCCAACCAGTCCTGGTAGCTGCATTATTTTTCATTCTAACATCATTTTAGCAAGCACAGAAAATACCTGTTGATCTTGCTGGAAATGCAGTGTCCTTGTCACTCATGTGAAATAAATTGGAAGCAAAAACAATTGTGTCTTTCTTGTGTAATCTACAGTACTTATTCCATCAGCGCACATGTGATGGAGTTTAAAGGCGAGCATCTGTGATGTCCATCCTGGGTGGCAACCATGGTTCCTTCCATGGATAAAATGGAGGAGTGAGTGTAGCAACCCAGGACACAAAGTGTGTTATTGGTAAGATCACCAGGTTAAAAAAAAAAAAAATGAACTGGTGGTAGGGTTGCCACCTGTCCAGAATTCCCCCACACAGTCCAGGTTTTGAATCATGTGTTTGTATTTTTGGTGGACTGAAACCTGGACACATTATTCAGACCGGACTGTGGCTCCAAGTAACCAAGATAGTCGCACACAAATCTGTTGCCGAACAATGTGACCACACCCACTTTTCGCTGCTGCACGCTATGCGCACCGCATTACTAACTCTCCTTGGGGCACCCAAAGGTTTCCCAGGCTGCTAAAGTGTTTGGCTTAAAGAAAATGTGGCAACCCTTAACTGGTGGGCTGCAAAATATTTGTTTCTTTGTTTTTGAGTTTAGATATGCTTTAAGCCCCTATAATAGTTGGATAGTTGCCAAAAAGAATGAGCTCCGGCATGCTCGCAGAGCCCGCCAGGAGGTCAGCACTGTGCTAATCACAGGCAGTGAGACATTTCCCGATCTCTGCAGCCGCACATCGGGTAAATGTGTCACTGCCTGTGATTAGCGCAGCGCCGACTTCCTGGCAGGCTCTGCACGTGGGCTGTGCGAATACGCCGGAGCTCATCCTTAATAGCCAAGGTTAGCCACAAATGACTGCTATTAAGCCAGTTATCTGCAAAAATGGTGTTGGGCTTTAAAAGATGTTTTCATCCAGAGTGGGCAACAATCTCATGTCTGTGTCTCCAATGCCTCCAGCAAACCGATATTTACAGAAATCGATTGATTGGATGGGTTGGGTATCTAATCGGATTTTGTCCTCCTTGATAAGACAGAACAGGACTCCTCTCCGCTGCCTGCCTATCCCTCCGAGATTATCTCCAAATATGGCGTGTTCTATTGTAATGAATAGAAAACATTGCAAGTTTGTAATTTACATTTCAGTAGTATTATATGACTGTGACGTTTATTTGGAACATGTCATACAGTTCCCAGTATCTATAGCCATACATTGTGTAACATTTTTAGTCTCCCCTTTAGTGTCATGTGTGGCCTTCATACCTTGGAGCGGTGTTGATATCTCCTGTCATGTAAACAGCAGAGCGGTCACATTTTCCCAGCAGGTTCTGTACAGAGGAGGCTTTCCTTGGGAGGTGAAATGGCGACATCTGGTGGTAAATTAGAAGACCAGCATGTTAGCATTGTTCTACAATACAATACAGTACCATTATTTACATTCTTGTCCACCCAATACCAACATACAGTGTATTGTTGTTCTGTCATTAGCACAATTTGGCATATAAACAGCATTTTAAACAAAAGCAGTTGATCCATACTGTATAATAATCAAATAAAAGTCAGTAAACTCTGATAGCAAGAGAATTGCTATAGGACAGGGGTCTCCAAATTTTCTGAACAAAGGGCCAGTTTACTGTCTTTCAGACGTTGAGGGGGCCAGACTGTGCCCAACGTGAGTTGAAATGGCCTGGCGTCAATGGGAGTAATCAATGCCCCACCATTGGTATTAGTGGGAGTATTTTGCACCATTGTTAGTGTTGGGGGAAGACATAGTGCCCCATCATTGGTTTTATTGGGAGGAACAGTGCCCCATCATTGGTGTCAATGGAAGCAATAGTGCCCCATCATGGCTATCAGTGGTAGGAATAGTGCCCCATTGTTGGTATCAGTGACAGGTATTATACACCATAGTTAGAAGGAATATCTTCTATCCTATGCTCCCTCACTCACATCTTCAATCTCTCCCTCTCTAGTAGCACCTTCCCCTCCCCTCCCCTCTAAAACATGCGCAGATCACTCCCATACTTAAAAAGTCCTCACTGGACCCTACCAATCTAAACAACTTAAGACCCATCTCATTTCTCCCATTCACCTCTAAACTTCTAGAACTCTTAGTCTACAACCGTCTTAGCTCCTACCTCAGTTAAAATAACCTTCTTGACCCCTTACAGTCTGCCTTTCGCTCGCAGCACTCCACGGAAACTGCCTTACTATAACTCACTAACGATTTACTAACTGCTAAAACTAACAGCCAATACTCCATACTCCTACTACTTGACCTTTCTGCGGCCTTTGATACTGTTGACCACCCGCTCCTTCTCAATAAACTACATTTCCTTGGCCTCCGAGATTCTGCTCTATCCTGGTTCTCTGCCTATTTATCACAGCGTTTCTTCAGTGTCACCTACAATTCTGTCTCCTCCTCTCCATTGCCCCTTTCTGTGGGGGTCCCCCAAGGCTCTGTTCTTGGACCCCTTCTCTTCTCTATCTACACCTCTTCCCTTGGTCACTTGATAACCGCCGGCTTGAATGGAGGAGAAGATTTGGATGCCGCACACTGGATGTAGTCAAAAAACTTCACTTTATTGAAAAAATGGGATCATCAAAACAACAAGACTGTCATGCAGAAAGTACAGGTAAGCTGACGCGTTTCGCACTCAGGACTGTGAGCTATGACCTACTCAGCTATGAGTAAACACTCAGTCCTGAGTGCGAAACGCGTCAGCTTACCTGTACTTTCTGCATGACAGTCTTGTTGTTTTGATGATCCCATTTTTTCAATAAAGTGAAGTTTTTTGACTACATCCAGTGTGCGGCATCCAAATCTTCTCCTCCATTCAAGCCTGCTTTGCCTAGCATTCAGCCAGCACCTGGAGCTCTTCTGCTCTGAAACTTCTACTTACACCTGGGTCAGTGTCAGCCTGAGCGGTGGAAACACTTTCTTCACTTGATAACCGCCCACGGTTTCCAATACAACTTATACGCTGGTGACACCCAAATCTATCTGTCTACTCCTCACCTCACTCCTTCAGTCTCCTCTCGCATTACTAACTTACTGACATATCAGCATGGATGTCGCACCACTTCCTTAAACTAAATCTCTCTAAAACTGAGCTATTAATATTCCCCCCCGCCTGTGCCCCCCTCCATGACTTTTCCATCAAAATCAACAATGCAACCATCAGTCCCTCCCCTCACGCCAGGGTACTAGGTGTAATCCTAGACTCTGACTTGTCATTTCAGCCTCAAATCCAATCATTGTCAAAAGTTTGTAGACTTCACCTCCGTAACATCTCTAAAATTTGCCCTTTTTTGACAAATGAAACCACAAAGCTCCTAATTCACTCCCTTGTTATCTCTCGCCTTGACTATTGCAACATCCTTCTCATTGGCCTGCCTCTCCATAGGCTATCCCCTCTTCAGTCTATCATGAATGCTGCTGCCAGACTTATCCACCTTACCAACCGCTCAGTGTCTGCCAACCCTCTCCTCCAATCCCTACACTGGCTCCCAATCACCCAGCGAATTAAATTCAAAACCACAACATACAAAGCCATTCACAACTCTGCCCTGACCTACATCACCAATCTTGTCTCCAAATATCGCCCAAATCATCCTCTCCGCTCTTCTCAAGACCTCCTGCTTTCAAGCTCTCTCATCTCCTCCTCCCATGCTCGTCTCCAGGATATCTCCAGAGCCTCTCCCATCCTCTGGAACTCGCTACCTCCATCTATCCGGCTATCCCCTACTCTTGCTACCTTCAGGCGATCCCTGAAAACTCATCTCTTCAGGAAAGCCTATCACATCTCCAACCACTTCCATCAGCTCATTCCCCACAGTTACAACCTTTTGTACCACTTGCCGCACCCTATTAGATTGTAAGCTCCTCTGAGCAGGGCCCCCTCTTAATCCTCTTGTATTTTATTGTATTATAACTGTATTGTCTCCTTTTTATATTGTAAAGCGCTGCATAAACTGTTGGCGCTATAGAAATCCTGTATAATAATAATAGTGCCTTGTATCAGTGGGAGGAATAGCACCCCAAGGGCCTGATAAAGACAAGCAAAGGGCCACAGTTTAGAGACCACTGCTATAGACCATTGACACTAGTAAAGCAAATATTTGAAAAAAAACTGTATGTGTATGCATACCTTTCATGGACAGATGTCAGCTCTAAAGCTCACCCCTCCTCCCTGTAGATCATATGGTAAAACTTCTTACACTAGGCTACATGTGACTATTTAGCACTAACTAGGAGAATGTGAATGCTGGGAACCTCTACAGGACCAAGTTAGGGGCCTCCAAAGCACAGTGAGCATGCTGTGTAGCAGCAAATGTCTAGTCACATTCTAATGATTACTCACATATGCTTAGAGCTAAACTCCAGGTAAACAGCTAAATACTCCAAGAAAATATATAAATAGGAACTGTTTTTCCTGCCAAAGGGATTTACATTTCTGTCCACCCAGTACTGAGATTTACACAGCTTTGCCATACATCCTTCCCCTTTAGTAGAGCAGAAGACCTATTTTTCTTTCTTTTCGCTATGATTTGAATTGCAGCAAACATTTCTATTGCTGCAAATGGGGTGCGACTTGTCATGCAACTTTGAACTGTCAAGTCACACGACAAGTCCCACTGGTGCCAACTAGGCCTAAAGTAACACTTACCTTACAGGTCCTGACACTCCTATAGCCTGTGACTGGACAGTGAAAGGAAAAGCAGCACATGGATGAGCTTGTCAGTCACTCTAATCTCTATCAGCTGTACAGTGGACAGCAAGGCTAATATCAGGTACAATTCAGCTACTTGTACTGCTTGTAATTCATAAAAAATAGTTTGTCTGGAAAATACCCTTTCAGGTAGGTGCTTTTATAATCTGACGTGTTTTCAATCAATAGAAAGACATAAAAACACATGTCAACACCCATCCATGAATTTATTTAAATGGAAAATACATATGGAAAAAAACACGGAGATGCTTCTGGCCTTAATGATGTATCGGTGAATACAGAGCTGTGATGATTTATGTATTTTACATCGGCCTGGAGTCCAGCTTCAAAACCATTTCACACTGGGGCGGTGGGGGCGGCGGCGGTAAAGCGCCACTAGTTTAGCGGCTATTTGGTGCTGCTATTCAGGGGGGGCGCTTTTAGAAGGGGTTGAAAAGGGGTTAAAAGCTCCCCGGCACTTCAGCAGCGCTGCATGCATTTCAATGGGCAGGGGCGGTGGAGGAGTGGTGTCGACACCGCTCGCAAACCGCTCCAAAGATGCTGCTTGCAGCACTTTTTCTAACATCCTGCAAGGGCACTGCCCCAGTGTGAAAGCACTCGGGCTTTCACACTGGGATTGCAGATGAGGCATTTTTCAGGCACTATTTTTAGCACTAAAGCGCCTAAAAAAACACCTCAGTGTGAAAGGGGTCTTTATGCTGTCTAGATGATGGCACGTTCATATGGGAAATGATGAATACAGATGGGCCTATTCCACTATTACATGCAGTTATTATTGTTACTATGAATATAATACAGGATTTATATAGCGCCAACAGTTTGCACAACTCTGTAAAAAATGGAGGGGGAGAGTACAGTCACAATACAAGAGAAATCAGAGGACCCTTCTCATTAAGAGCTTACGATCTAAAAATATACTCTTAGCTAAAAGCTGTGCTTTGCAGGTATATAATAATGGCATGCTGTGCTGCATTTTTTTCAAAACCCCCAATTAGTTGTCTTGGATAAAACTGTGCAGCGCAACACAACAAAAATAAACACGCAGGACTTTTTTCAGTACACTGCTGTGTGGGGGGAATGTGTACTATAGAACACAATGCATTACTTTTTACTCTGTGCATTTTGTCTGCATTGGAAAATTTAAAAGCAAAGCAGACACCCAGAATGATGTGTGATATGCACCCAGCCTGATTTATAGTCATTGGTTGTCAGAGGGGGTAATGCTGCATCCACCCTTCATCATCATGACTGGTACAAGAAGGAAAGTGTTTATTGGTTCATGGAAGCACGGCTGGGCACTGTGGCATCATGGGAGGTGGGGGGGCACCACAAGGGGGAGGGGAATTGTGCTGGGTGGGGGAATTTGGGGGATAAGAGTTGTTCTAGGAGAGGAAATTTTGGGAGGTGTGCTAGGAGTAGTGATTTCAGGGGATTTGTGTTGGGAGTGGGGAAGGGGAAGAAGATTTGTACTATGAGGGAGAATTTTGGTGGGTTTCTGCTAGAAGAGGTAAAATGGTAGGGCGGGGAGTGGGATTTGTGCTAGGAGAGGAATTTTTCATTTTTTTGGGGGGGGGGATTTGTGCTAGGAGGGGAAATTCAGGATTGTGCTAGGATGGGGGAGAATTTGTGCGGGGAGGAGGGATATGGAGTAGGGGAGAGAGGATTTGTGCGAAGAGAGAACATTTGAGGGGTAGAGGATTTGTACTAGGAGGGGGAAATGTTTTTTTGGGGGGGGTGGATTTATACTGGGGCATATGGGGAATGAGGGAATTTTTGCTGACACATAATGCTCATACATCTTGGGGGGGTTTGTCACAATTTGGCATGTTCGCTCTGGGCTCTAGATGACCTTGTCCTGGCACTGCATGGAAGCAACATATTTTTTTTTCCCTGATCCAGATCTGCTCAGCTATGATAGGCTGAGGAGGAAAAGCCACCACATATTATCCATATACAGGCTTAGCCTACGTTCACACGCAGGTCAGAAATGCTCGCAAAATCGTGCACGTTCCTGACCCACAGACAAAACACGCTGCTCTATATCAGGGGTGCAGGGGAACCATTAAGGGCCCGTTCACATCGGAATGTGGTGATGGAAACCTGCATTCTATACAGAAGTACCATGTGATCCGGTTGCAGTGCGTTTTTGTTAAAGTAATACATGCGTTCAAAGGAATGGGCTAAAACGCACTGCACTCAAATCGCACAGGAATGGGAGCGCATTCCTGGTATGAATCGGCCCTTATTCCTTATGGTATTCCCACGCATTGAAAAAACGCCTGCATGTTTACACACGTGAAACAGTATGTGGCCGTAGCACCATGCCATTCTGTGCGGCACAATTTGGAAAAAAGGGACTTTTTTTTTTTTACACGTGTTTCTGCAGGTAGGGGTGAATGGGGTGCCCTACCTGCAGAACGTGGGTCGCACTGATGTTAACGGACTTATGCCCCATACACACGATTGGACATTCCGACAACAAAATCCATGGATTTTTTTCAGACGGATGTTGGCTCAAACTTGTCTTGCATACACACGGTCAAACAAATCTTGTCGGAAATACCGAACGTCAAGATTGCGGTGACGTACAACACGTACAACGAGACAAGAAAAAGAAAGTTCTATAGCCAGTGCGGCTCTTCTGCCTGATTCCGAGCATGCGTGGAACTTTGGGCGTCGGAATTGTGTACACACGATCGGAATTTACGACAACGGATTTTGTTGTCGGAAAATTTGAGATCCAGATCTCAAATTTTGTGTGACGGAAATTCCGATGGAAAATGTCCGATGGAGACTACACACGGTCGGAATTTCCGACAACATCGAACATTTTCCGCCGGAAAATCCGACCGTGTGTACGGGGCATAAGAGTGGGTTTTTTTTCCTAATGGCCAATTTCAACACTTATTTTACGGCACATTACTGCAACACATCGCACTTTGCGTGGTGCATTGCCATGCAATAGGATTGGCACCCCAATGCACAAGTATTATAGGTGCCAACAAACGCTGGGATCAAAAAGATCCTGCAGGTCCAGTTTTTGGTCCACTGCTGTGCCCACGATAACACAACCCAATGGACCACAAGGCTGTAAGGGGCCCTTTGAGTGAAGTAAACTGAAGCAGCAGACAGTTTTGTGTTTCTAGCAGGTAATACAATTAGGTAGGAAGTATATATAATCTAACTGTAGAGGCAATTAAACTTGCGGAGTTCTTGTGCTGTCAGGGCTCTCCCCCTCATAAAATAAAACCCTGCAGGCTTTGTTATATTTCCCTATTCCCTGAGCCGGCACATACTGCACAGAACATTGCTAGACTACCAGGCTGATGCCCACAGGGCTCTTCTGCTGCGCCGAGTCCCTAGGGAATGTCAGGGGTGATATAGATGGCACTCTCAGCAGGATGATAATTACTAGAAGATTCCGAGAAATGTGCTGTAATTGGCATATGTAATGAGTTCGATTTCCTGCTAAGCACCCAGTCATTTACAGATTGCTGAACTCGACTGCTAGTGTCACCTGGTAAGGCTTATGTGTTGTAAATACTAAAAAGCTTAAAAGATTTATGTGTACAGACATTGGAAAACACACCGCTGTTACAAATATACAATATAACACAGAAGTTCAAGAAGAACTCTCAGTAGTTTTGCAAGTCTTACAGAATACATTGCAGACAGGTCACAATATACAGTAATAATATAACTGACAGGTACACTCTATTACCAGAAGTATTGGGACGCCTGTCTTTACACGACCATGAACTTGAGTCTGTTGGGATCAATATTGAGTTGGCCCACCCTTTGCAGCTACAACACATTCAACTCTTCTGGGAAGGCTGTCCACAAGGTTTAGGAGTGTGTCTATGGGAATGTTTGGCCATTCTTCCAGAAGTGCATTTGTGAGGTCAGGCACTGATGTGGATAAGAAGGCCTAGCTTGCTATCTCCGCTCTAATTCATCCCAAAGGTGTTCTATTGGGTTGAGGTCAGAACTCTGTGCAGGCCAGTCAAGTTTCTCCACCCCAAACTCGCTCATTCGTATCTTTATGGACCTTGTTTGTGCACTGGTGCGCAGTCATGTTGGAACAGGAAGGGGCCGTTCCCAAACTGTTCCCACAAAGTTGGGAGCATGAAATTGTGACGCCTTAAGAGTTCCCTTCACTGGAACTAAGGAGCCAAGCCCAACCCCCAAAAAACAACCCCACACTATAATCCCTCCTCCACCAAATGATTTAAACCAGTACACAAAGCAAGGTCCATAAAGACATGGTTGAGCAAGTTTGGGGTGGGGGAACTTGCCTGCCCTGCACAGAGTTCTGACCTCAACCCAAAAGAACACCTTTGGGATATATTAGTGCGGAGACTGTGAGCCAGCCCTTCTCACCCAACATCAAAAGTGCTTCTGGAAGAACGGTTAAACATTCCCAGAGACACACTCTTAAACCTTGTGGACATCCTTCCCAGTAGAGTTGAAGCTGTTATAGCTGCAAAGGATGGGCCAACTCAATATTGAACCCTACAGACTAAGACTGGGATGCCATTAAAGTTCAAGTACGTGTAAAGGTAGGCCTAATACTTTTGGTAATATAGTGTATGTACCTGTGCATGGAAAATTTATACCATTAAAAAAGATTTCTTGAGCTGCCTAGGATCACTCTAAAGCTGGCCATAGATGGATCAAAAATCAGCCAGTGGACCAACGAATCTCGATCAATGTGTGGCCATCTCTGTTGACCAGACAGCATTCATTAGATCAACTTCTATCAAATGGGCACACTGGAAAGCTGCTGAACTGTGTACAATATCCCAGCAGGTGGATTTCTCCATCTACCTTGCTTGTGGTGGACCCGGTTTGTTTTTTTCATTAGGCCTGCTGGCTAACCAAAAAAAAAGGTCCATCTATGGCCAGGTTAAGAGGTCTGAAAGGAGCATCTTGGGTGAATTATTTTACCTTCATCTGTTAAAGGCTGGAAGAAGAATTTCCCCAGTCTTTTCTATCACAGAGGTCACTTACTGGCTAAGCAGAGGCTATTCTATATGAAATGTATGTACGTGGTGAATTCATACAATGCTAGGTCTGAGATTGAACCTCAGCTATGATGACCTTTGTGAGACAGTGATGGGTTTTTAAACCAGCAGGTCACAGGATGAAAGGAATGGATAGAAGACAATCCACAAATCCATACATGCTCTCCAATAAGTTCAAATTTATTGTAACTCCATAAAAGATGAATATGTACAGCACATGTTAACGTGTTTCAGCCATAATGGCTTTGTTCACAAGGATAAAAGGACACTGAGCTGTGTGAGTGTATTCCATTTTTACTTGGACTGGTCACAGACTGAGAGGCAGCTACAAGAGGCTTTTTTGTGTGAGATAACCTGTATACAAGATTGAGGCTGGGTTCACATATGTGCGGCCGCGGGTTCGTGCCTGGGGTCCAGTGCGTGTCTGTTCAGCGGTTCAGGTATGATTCAGGTCCAAATTTTTGCCTGAACCGGACACAAACATTCACAGGACCCTTTTGCAATCCGCTCCACGGCTGCTCCATTGAGAGCCGATCACACTCGCCTGTCATGCGTATTGGATGCGGTGCGGGAAAACCTGCTTCCAATTTCTAAATATGTGAACCCAGCCTTAGATTGCACTGTATCTGGGCAGCATCTTAGTCCCAAAAGTAGATGTTGAGGCTGGATAATGCCTGAACCATGATGGCATCTACCTTCTAGGGGAGAAAAGCACATTGTTGGGGTAGCAAGATTTACTTGATCTATTTAATATGTATTATATTTCTTTTCTTTTACAAATATTTTATTGAAAAAAATGTCATAACAGAATAGCCCAACAATAAGGATGGCATAGAAGAAGATACATACTTGGTAGTGGTACAATGTTTGATTACAGGTTAACATACCAGAAATCTTTTATATATATAAAAAAAATTCCAGTAGTGTTTATTCAACAAATACCAAAGGCAAGCCATTCCTATTAGGGGCATTCATATGAAACAAATACAGCTTCAGAATTATGCAAGGGAGAGAAAGAATGAGGAATAGTAAGATATCTAAAAGGAGAAGACATTGGAGAAAATAGAACATAGGGAAGGGGAAAGAGGTCAAAAAGAGGGAGAAGGAAAGGGGGTAAGAGAATTCCAGGGGGGCAAACCTTCTTATTGACATTAACTGGATAGGGCAAGCCATAGATCATGCAATTTTCTTACCTTCCACCACGGGTGGAAGGAAAGAAGATTTCTTGGCTTCACTGACTGTGTTGATGGGGGAATACCTCCTGCAGTTTCTGCCGGTGGGGAGCCTTCCCTATCAGCAGAACACACTGATTAGTGTTGCTGGCTAAATCCAGCGACACTAATCATTTGGGAAAAACCCAACAGGCTGGTTGCACATAAGATAGATTGGCTTGTGTACAACCAGGGTGCAGCACATTATAAAAGACTTATAGTGCCTCGAAAAAGTATTCATACCCCTTGAAATTTTCCACATTTTGGGATTTTATGTGATCTAGAGAGTGAAATGTTTGCCCATTCTTCTTTGCAAAATAGCTCAAAGTTCTGACAGATTGGATGGAGAGCTTCTGTGAACAGCAATTTTCAAGTCTTCCCACAGATTCTCAATTGGATTTAGGTCTGAACTTTGACTGGGCCTTTCTAACACATGAATATGCTTTGACCTAAACCATTCCATTGTAGCTCTGGCTGTATGTTTAGGGTTGTTTTCCTGCTGGAAGGTGAACCTCTGCCCCAGTCTCAAGTCTTCTGCAGACTCTAAGATTTCTTCTAAGATTGCCCTGTATTTGGCCCCATCCATCTTCCCATCAACTCTGACCAGCTTCCCTGTCCCTGCTAAAGAAAATCATCCCCACGGCATGATGCTGCCACCACCATGTTTCAAGGTGGGGATGGTGTGTTCAGGGTCATGTGCAGTGTTAGTATTCCGCCACACATAGCGTTTTGCTTTTAGGCCAAAAAGTTACGTTTTGGTCTCATCTAACCAGAGCACCTTCTTCCACATGTTTGCTGTGTCCCCCACATGGCTTCTCGCAAACTGCAAATGGGACTTCTTATGGCTTTCTTTGAACAATGGCTTTCTTCTTGCCACTCATCCATAAAGGCCAGATTTGTGGAGCTCCTCCAGAGTTACCATGGGCCTCTTGGCTGCTTCTCTGATTAATGCTCTCCTTGCCCGGCCTGTCAGTTTAGGTTGATGGCCATGTTTTGGTAGGTTTACAGTTGTGCCATACTATATTCAAAGCTTGGGCTATTTATTTATAACCCAACCCTGCTTTAAACTTCTCTACAACTTTATCCCTGACCTGTCTGGTGTACTCCTTGACCTTCAAGATGCTGTTTGTTCACTAAGATTCTCTAAAAAACCTCTGAGGGCTTTACAGAACATCTGTATTTATACTGAGATTAAATTACACACAGGTGGACTCTATTTACTAATTAGGGAACTTCTGAAGGCAATTGGTTCCACTAGATTTTAGTTAGGGGTATCAGAGTAAAGGGGGCTAAATACAAATGCACGTCACACTTTTTAGATATGTATTTGTAAAAAACTTTGAAAACTATTTATCATTTTCCTTCTACTTCACAATTATGTGCCACTTTGTGTTGGTCTATCACATAAAATCTCAAAAAAATAAATTTACATTTTTGGTTGTAACATGACAAAATGTAGGAAATTTCAAGGGGTATGAATATTTTTTCAAGGCACTGTACCTTAAAATTAGGCCCTCCAGAGGTACGCTGTCACCGCTGCAGAGGCTTCCATCCTCACCCGGTCTTCCTTCCATCTGCCTGCCTGAGTATCGATGGCGTCATGCCTGGGAGTCTCAGCCACGGCACACAGCTCTGAAGGAACGGCACAGGTATGCCGTTCCTACAGAGCGCATGCAATGGTGACGTCACCAGCTTCTGCTACCCTGTTTCCCCGAAAATAAGACCTAGCGTGATTGTCGGTGATGGCTGCAATATAAGCCCTACCCCCCAAATAAGCCCTACCCTGTTTCCCCAAAAATAAGCCCTACCCTGAAAATAAGACCTACAAGGACTTTAACTAGGGCTTATTTGGGGAGTAGGGCTTATATTGCAGCCATCACCGACAATCCAGCTAGGTCTTATTTTCGGGGAAACAGGGTATCTAGAATATCTCCTTAATGGTGCACGTTTAGGAGATATTAATTTTACCTACAGCTTTATTATAAGCTTGCCTGTAGGTAAGAATTTAAAAAAAATAGTTTACTACCACTTTAAGACTGACTGGTCAAAGGATGGTGAACATGTAATTTATTGCTGTAAATGTGACAATTATTCCTTAGCATGTAATCTCCATGAAAAAAATGATCTACTGCTAGAAACAGTTACATTCTCTGTTTCTGTGATACTAAACAGGGTTGGTTAAGTGAGAGATTTAAGCGAACATGAATGGCACTCATTTCCTATAATGTAGTGTTTGTGTATTCACATTGAAAACTCTTATTTAATGAGCTTTTATAAGAAAAATGCGCTGAAGTGCAGAAGGTAAAACAATAATACAAACCGTTTTTCTTATATAATCAATAACCAAAATGACAGATTCCTCTCCCCTCTAAGCTGCACCTCCCCACTGCCACCTGAATGCCATGTGCGGAGAATCAAACTGAACCGTCCACACTCCTAATGCAGGAAACAAAGACCGCCATACACAAATGGCATCATTGGAATCCAAGTTTATTTCATGTACCAACCACAATCACTGCTAGACAGTCCCTGCCCTAAGGAATGCCCCCACTAATGCATTTCACCCAATCAGGCTTAATCATAGTGATCCCTACGAATTCCAGTGACACCATGAGTGTTCAACAGGCATTAAATTCCTTCATTGGCATAATTGAAGATGAAAAGAATCTTATTTGTGATGCTCAGTGTGGGCCCACCTGATGTCAGTGCAATATCAGTGCCTGGAATGAAGCAGTAATAGAACTGCCAGCTCCTGCTTCTAAGCAGATGGTGATCCTCTGAAATCCCAAAGATGTCCATTGTTTTTAGGGTCACCATTTGTGTTTAGGACCTCGGTTAATGACACAGATTTCTAGGACTAAGGGGGTTGTTGAATTGTGCCTGTATGGCCAAGTGCCCTTTTGTAAAGACTTTGTCTGCGAGTCTGGGTCTGTGTATCCACCCCTGTGTACCCATCAAACTTAGCTTTGCGGATGAGTCCATACAATTGATGCATCTCCATTCACTTTATATAGGCTGCCTGCATGCAGCTCAGCGTTAGTAGCAAAAGTTAACAAACCGCTCTACATGCTGTACGGGGCTGAGTCCAACAGGACAGACAGGAAGATGACACCCCTTATTTTTTAGTTCAACGCTACAGCTTTTTGTGTCACATGCCTGCATACTAGGCAATCCATCAAAAGTGATCATGCTGACTTACCGTCCAGAGATCAGCCTGGTGATGTATGAATCTACAGGAAGGAATTAGTGGTGTCACCAGCCTGGCTGTGCAGTATAGCAGGGGGGGTATTAAACACAAGACTGTCTGAAATGATGTAGGAATCCTTTGGGAGCTGAAACACTTCACTTGTATTCAGGTGAGTATTTTGCTGTTTGCATTGAATTACACAAATCTCATAGGTTCCATACACACTATTAGATTGTCTGCAGATTTTTGTCTTCAGATTTACCAAAAGCATGTAGTGCAAGGGGCTGCCCAATCGCATACAAATTGAAACTCTTAAGGTTTGACCTCCTATTATATGGTTTTGGTAAATCTGAAGACAAAAATCTGCAGAAAATCTAATAGTGTGTATGGGACCTAAGCCTCGTACACACGGTACGATTGTTGGCAGGGGATCGTCTGTTGACAGACTGTTGTCCTAAAATCTTACCATTAGTACGCTCCTTTTGACAAGTGTTGTCCAACTTTCGGCCAACAAATGACAGACTGGTACATTTTCAGCGGACTACGGTTTGACGTCAGATTTTCGAATGGTCAGTACACAAATCCGTCACACAAAAGTC
The DNA here is from genome assembly GCA_037952925.1 of Lithobates clamitans. NCBI lineage: Eukaryota > Metazoa > Chordata > Amphibia > Anura > Ranidae > Lithobates > Lithobates clamitans. Next base: position 885,233 of record JBBGZY010000992.1, on the reverse strand, counting down.
GAAAGTACAAACACGCATGCTCGGAATCAATGTTCACCAAACATGAAATTAGCAGAAGAGGCCCAAAGGGTGGCGCTCCAGAGCTGAAATTCCTCGTAGTATGTCACTATGTGCGTGTTTGTGGCACGACAATTGTGTAACGTTAGTAAGCAAGACAAGATCCTGGCACACTCTCTTAAGACAAAAATCAGACGCTTGGTTGGCCAACAATCGTACCGAGGCTTTTGATTCCATACACACTATTTGATTTTTTGCAGATTTTTGTGTATGGGGTCTTAAAGTAATACTAAAGGCTTGTTTTTTTTTTGTTGTTCTGGCTCCACTCCCCCACGAGAGTCCATAAGACACAGAGTGGGACTAAGTCCTGCCCCCCACTCCCTCCTCATTGGCTCTGATTGCAGGATAGGACACATTACCTTGTCCTTTTGTTGTGCCTGCGTTGTACAGTGCAGCTAAAAGGGGCTGGTGTGAATGAGCCCATCAAGTAAGTTTGAAGAGAGACAGCGCACACACAACGGGGAACTTCCAGTCCAATTTGCAAGATCCTCTTTCAAGTGTTAAGGCTCAGTGTGTCCTAACACTACAGCAGAAACAAGTAAAAGGATTGAGCCGGCAACTCTGTAGTCCATATAGCGATTTTAATGGTTGGTTACAAAAAGTGACAGGCAAAACAGCTGACGCGTTTCGGCAACATCCTTGGTCGACTATATCCTTTTACTTGTTTTTGAATGAGCCTATTTCTGAGCAGAAAAAAAAAACCATACACATATTTAGTACATATTTGCAATACATGCATGTCGCCCCACCTTGTCTCCATAACATAAGGGGGAGCTGTGCTGTAATCCAGCAGGGGAAAACTCAGACAGGACTGACAGCACTGCTTGGAATTTCAGTAGAGAGGCAGATTTTGCCCCTCAAAGTGATTGTAAAGGATCATTTTTTATTTTTTTCAAATAAAAAACATATCATACTTACCTTCACTGTGCAGCTAGTTTTGCACAGAGTGGCCCCGAACATCGACTTCTGGGGTCTGGGGCTCTTGTGGCTCCTCCATGCATCAGACATCCCCCTAGGAGAAGCGCTTTCCTGAGGGGGTTACCTTGCGGGCACGCTCCTGAGTCCAGCATTTGCGTTTACAGACACGAATGCCGGACTCAGCTCCGCCCCCCCCCCCCCCGGCGCTCGCATCATTGGATCTGATTGACAGCAGTGGGAGCCAATGGCTCCGCTGCTATCAATCTATCCAATCAAGAGCCGAGACCCCATGGAGAGAGGGACAGGGCGTCCCCCCTGAGGAGATGAAGGGGCTCGGTTAAGTAAAATGGGGGGCTGGTAACTGCCAGGTGTTTTTTCACCTTAATGCATAGGATGCATTGAGGTGTAAAAACACGAGGGTTTAACACCCCTTTAATACAGGAAGTCAGGAGCTTGCTGGATATCTGGCAGGATCAATGGATATTTTTATGTAGTTGCAGTGTACTTTCAAAGTGGGAAAATAAACATGTATTACAGAGATGTGCTGAATAGGGTTTGTTTTTTTTTTGCCCAGAAATTCATCCTCCATTTCATGCCATCACCTTTTCCCCTATCTGGACGGGAAAAAGTTAAATTCTGTAGTCACTGGCTGTGATGTGATTATCAGCTGACTACTAATAGTGGAGAACAAGTGTAATGCTTTATGTACAGTACACAGATAGAGATAAAGCAGGTGCTGAAGGCAGATAAGGACCTGCCAGAGGGACAGTCAGTAGGTGTTATAAGAGGTACTTATCGGCCATCAGCTGCTGTGTATATAGAACTAGCTGTGCTGATTCATGTTTACCCAGCCAGCAGTCTGCTCCACTCACCAGTTTCAGGGACTGCAGGGAGGGACTCTTCTTTATCTTCCCAGACTTCACTGATCCATCAAACGATTCAGAGTCTCCATGTGCTGAGCTGGACCCAGGAGAAGAAATCTGCTCCAGACTAGAGGACTGGAAACGCTCCAGCTTGGGCCGCGAGGTCAGGCCAATACTGGAAAAGATTTTCCTCATCCCGCTACGGATGTCTCCCTTTTTTACTGCGGGCTGCAATGAGCTGTGAGGTGCAAGACATGAGGATGCCTGTTAGTGACATGGCTAAACAGTATTGTTAAAAACAAAGGAAAAAGAAATCATAAAAAAAAAAACCCAAATGCAGCCAACTTCCTTTCCTTTCATGCCATCCATTGTGTACAATTGTTGTCAACTTAATCACCATAAAACATTCATTCAGTAAAAAGCTTGCTTATAGCGATGTAATTCACTGCTATAAACAAACATAATGTTTAATCCTGATCACTTCCCCAGTGTAGTACAATGTTACTATGGGAACATTATATTGCTCTGATCACAGTGTGTTAAAAAATCGTAAAAAAAAAAAAAAAGAATTAAAATCGTACAAAAAAATAAATAATAAATTAAAAAAAAAAAAATTTTTGTACTGTCGCCAATCAGTGTCCCTGATCACCACCACATCAGTTATACGATGACACTGTACTGGTGACAGTATGTAAAAAAAAATGTTGAAACTATTTTTTATTTCTTCATTTTCCAAAAAAAATGACAAAAAATTACAAAGTCATAAAACCCGCCATGCCTCTTACTAAATACCTTGGACTGTCTACTTTCCAAAAAGAGGTAATTTGGGCAGAATTTGTACTGTCCTGGCATTTTAGGGCCATTAGTACATCAGAATTGATCAATTTTCATATATATACACTATAAGGGCGGCACAGTGGTGTAGTGAGTAGCACTAGCAGCTAGCCTAGCAGTAAAAAGGGTTGCTGGTTCGAATCCCAACCAAACACTACCTGCCTGGAGTTTGTATGTTCTCCCTGTGCCTGCGTGGGTTTCCTCCGGTTTCCTCCCACACTCTAAAGACATGCTGGTAGGTTAATTGGCTTCTGTCTAAATTGTCCCTAGTATATGAATGTGAGTTAGGGACCTTAGATTGTAAGCTCCTTGAGGATAGGGACCGATGTGAATGTACAATGTATATGGAAAGCGCTGCGTAAATTGACGGCGTTATATAAGTACCTTAAATAATAATAATAATTGTTTGTGGACTATATAACTTTCCTACAGACTAAATAATATACACTGATTTGGGCTATTTTTTTAAATGTAGCAGAATACATTTGGGCTAAATTTATGAAGAACAATTATTTGAAAATTTTAAAACAGAAACGAAGAAAAACTTTTTTTTTAAAAATATTCAATATTTTTTAAAATTTATTTAGCAACAAATAAAAAAAACAGTGCTGATTAAATACCACCAAAAGAAATCTCTAGTTGTGTGAACAAAATGATGAAAATTTAGTTTGGCTTCAGTGTTGCATGACTGCACAATTGTCATTCAAAGTGTGACAGCACCAAAAAAATTGTCCCGGGCAGGAAAGTGCCCATTACTGAAGTGGGTAATTTTGGGTAAATATCACTGTAAAGTGGAATCGATCTCCCACAAAACAGAAAATGCTGGCAGTCAGGGTAACATAAGAGACCCTATTGGCCATAAATGTTTTTCTTTACCTGTCAGCAGTAATGTACACTAAGCCACACATGCACAGCTCAGCGCACATTTATGGCACCCCCTCTTTGCCATACCCAGAGGTCACACATCCACACAGATTGACCTGGATGGACTGATGTCTTTAACTAAGTAACTATGTAAGAAGTGGCTTTCATGCACATGTGTGGCAGTGACATCGTGGTCTGGCCATTCAAGCGGCTGAACAGACAGAACCCAGAAAGAAGAATGGGAAAAGATGGAAGCACCTGTGACAGCAGAGCACTTGAGGGCATGGTTTGACAGGTAAGTCTGCCATAGTGTGCGATGTGGTGCTAGCACATTTTGGCACAAAGTTCCTGGGGGCCCATTTAATTTAAAAAAAAAGAAGATAAGAGTTTATTTCTGCTTTAATTCTGTGACAGATCCAGCCTAGACAATCAAAACCTCCAAGAATGATAAGCTGGTATCCAAAGCAAGAGAAAATCAGTCATCCCTAAAAAAATTATCTCACGTCTACAAGAACCTAAAAAATGGTAAGGTAAAATGTAATACATTTTTGATTCTGGTTTTATGTTCAATATAAAGCTGAGTTCCAGAAATTCAGCTCTTTTTTAAAAAGTGAAAGCACATTAAGTCCAAGGGGCTACATGACATCATCTGGGCTTATCTCTATTATTTACATCTGACAAGGTCTAAGCATCTTCAACATTAGAGTCGAGCAGCTGCTATGCCTGCCCATCCCCTCTTCCTGCCCAATCACAGAAGCCTTTGTATTATGTGAACTCATTCACAAAATACAAAGGCTTCTCTGAATGGGTAGCAGAGAGGAGAGGCAGGCATTGCTGCTCTGTGTGCCACCTTCTCTTCTCTCACAGCCCCGAGTGTCTTTGTATGCTCCCACAGAGCCATAAACCCGTCAGATATAAATAACAGAGATAAGTTCAGGAGATGTTATTCCTCCTGGAATTCAGGTTCTCAGAAGAATATTTTGTCTATATTGCAGTTCTGGTGTCCATTCAAAATGTTAGATTTCTCTTCACTTTCATTCCAAAGACAATTATCACCAGGACATATAGTAAGGGTAACTCTCCCTAGTAGAGACACAGACAGCAATAAAACCCTGATAAGAATTCTATCCTTTTACACTCTAACCCCCAAAAAATGCGTCTAGATACACTTTAGGTTTTTGTGGGGGGAAAAGTACTACATATCCTGCAAGAGAGTAAAAATAGAGTAGAACTGAAGGCAAATTTTTTTTTTATTTTTTTTCATTTTGGATATACCCCTGTGGAGTATTTTTTTCCCTCTGTGTCTCATGGAGAAATTTCCCTTCACTTTCTGCCACATAGCTACAGCAGAAAGTTAAAGGAAACGACTACAAAATGAAGGAAATCTCTGGTAGTCACCAGGATCACCAGAACTATTGTTCTCATTTCTCCTCTATTACTGTTCTGGCAACCACTCAGAATTTAGGATTTTCTTTCACTATTGCTGATGATGATTTCCCGGACAAATAGAGAGGGTGAGTTTCCCCCATGTGGACACAAAGAGCAGAACAAATCTGACATGGGTTCTAATCCCTCTCCACTCTCCACTCTCTAATTCCTCTCCCTCTCCACTTTTGCCATTAGTTATACCGTAAAGGAAAGCTGTACTCAAAAAAACTATCTTTGTTAAATTCCCTTTGAACATGCTATTTATCAGACTCTCTTTATGTTTTATTGACCTGGAAAAAAGCATGCAGCAGGTAAAGTCACACCTCTTGATTTGAACATGCTCTGAGTCATCCACACATAATATATCAAAGACAAATAGTCAATATGTCAGTAAGCTAACGATTAGTTTCTGAAGGAGAAGTCTCAGGTTTTTCTCAGTGTAGGTATCCTTTAAGGCTACCTATGTACCTATCTATGTCTGTAGCATTCACTCACCCCTCATCTGGTAGCTCCGGGTACCGGTCCTTGGTTGAAATTCCCAAGTCACTTGTTTGGCAGTGAAAGCTATTTTCACGGGAACATTGGCCAGATCCTTTAAAAATAAAGTCAAATGTAGGTAAAAAAATTAATCAGTTTCACATTTATACCCTGTACATTCAGTACATACCTGATCCACAGTATATGCAGACAAGGAGTTCCTGATACACGGCACCAAATAATTAACACAATAGAACCACACAATATCCAAAGACATGCAATATCGATAATCCCAAATTTACTCCATCAGAAGGAAGGCATTCTAGGAGCCTGCAAACTTGAAGCTGGTTCATGAGAGTTCACAGGATCTCCATTATTTTGCAGTGTCTGGAGGAAGGTAGAAGGGTAAGGCTACAGAGTCTTATAATACCAGGGATGTATTAAAAGAAATGCTAAGGATATATGCTCCCCAAGGAAGTTGTGTGACTTTGGGAAAATGAAATGAGAATATGCTATTGTAGGCAGCACTGAATGGAGCCACTGATGTTTCGCTTGGTGAACCCAAGTGGCTAATGCCTGGTTTACTCCTTCATTTTGGCTTTTCAAAAACAGGATGGACTGGTCATGTCCCGTAGGGAATCTGTGTCAAAGATTTATTTCAGTTTAACCAGAGATCTTTACTTTTTGGACACTTTTTTTTTTTTCATGGGGGGGGGAGATTTTTAAGATTTTTTTTTTTTATAATTCTTGGACAATCCCTTTAATGAAACAGAATTTCGTTGGCCACAGGAAGCAGATTGAAGGCAAGTTAACTTGCTTTCAATTCCAGAAACAACCAAATGGACTAAGGAAAAATTCCACCAATAGCTCTTATGGCGCGTACACACGTCCTGTTTTGCGACGGAATAAACTCCGAAGGTTTCTCTGACGGAACTCCGACGGAATTCCATTCAAGCGGTCTTGCCTACACACGGTCAAACCAAAGTCCGACCGTCCAGAACGCAGTGACGTACACCACGTACGACGGGACTAGAAAAAGGAAGTGCAATAGCCAGTAGCCAATAGCTTCCGTCTCGTACTTGCTTCAGAGCATGCGTCGTTTTTGGTCTGTCGGAACAGCATACAGACGAGCAGTTTTCCCAATAGGAATTGGTTCTGTCGGAAATATTTAGAACATGCTCCATTTCTAGGTCCGTCAGAATTTTCGGGAAAAAAAAGTCCAATGAGGCCTACACACGATCGGAATAGACAATGAAAAGCTTCCGTCTGACTTTTTCTGTCGGACATTCCGCTTGTGTGTTGGAAGCTGGTTATGCTGTTCCATTTGGTTGTTTTTGCCATAGAAAGCAGGTTAAAAGCAGCTACATTGCCATATGTGTGGTCAGCACTGAAGATAAGCTTCATAATCTACCAACATATCCTGAAAAGTAAATATTTTACGTATGAATGCCAGAAAGCTTTATCTCCAAAATTATTACATACACACTGATGTGACCCTGTAGGTACTTTTAGCATGGCAAGCCACCAATCTGAGCACTGTTTGTGACAACCTGTTTACAATGCCGTTAATAGTGATAATGAAAATTCCTGACATTGGAAGTTTTCACTAACACACATTGGGGTGGAGTTAATAAAGGCAGATAGACTATTGCACTCCTTTTCCTCTGAGCTTAGAAAATGTGGTAAAGCTCTGCCGGTTTCCATCATCCAATCATGTGCAAGCATTCCCCCCCTCCTTCCTTGCACCTGAGTGAGTACTCTTCACAAGGTGAAGCTTTACCACATTACATTTACTAAGGAAAATGGGTGCAACTGCACTTGCAAAGTGCACAGTCTTTTTGCATTTAGTAAATCAACCCCATTGAGAATTTCTGACATGTTGTAAAATGCTTGTAAGTCTGGCTGTCTCTTTCTACAGTGACAAGGGTATATATTCTCTGCATGCATCTGATGGTCATCTAGTGATAAGGCCACAGTGAGTCCTGGCAGTTCAGGAATTCAGGAGGAACGTGTAGGTTTCTCACCGTCTGTTGATATCAGTAGGGGTTCTATGACCAGCCTTGTGGTGGCCACACACTAGTGATATGGATATTCAACTGATCATTCAGTGCCACAAGACTGATTGAACTGAATATAAATGAGCAACCAGAGACCTTCCATTTAATTGATTTACTCTTGCTCAAATACGAATCTGCCAAGTCGATCGTGTATGGTGGAATTTTTTCGATCGCTTTTGACCACTCGAACAACTATCTCTATGTGTGTCAGAGAACCAATCATAATACAGATCAATTAAAAGATTATTTTTAATAGATTGTTTAGATCTATGACTAATAGAACATATCTTTGATAGATCTTTTAGGTCGATCAGAATAATACAGTGTGTTGGGGGAATTTACTAAAACTGGAGTAGACATGCATAATAATCAATCAGCTTCTGACTACAGTTTGTTCAGTTAATCTTTGGAAAAAAAGCTAGAAGCTGATTGGTTGCCATGCACAGCTGCTACAGATTCTGGCTGATCCAGTCTCGGTAAATTCTCCCTATAGTGTCAATACTTTAAAAGAGAAATATGGCCAAAGCTTTGTATGAAGCCCCACTCCTTTCCCCCTCCTCTCCACAGCACCAGCATTCTTACTGTGGGTGCCTGGCTGTGGATTCACAGCCGCGCATGCACTGCTCATGCGTGAGCCGTGCTGCATGCTGTGAATTGGCAGGCCTCTTTTTAGAGGCATCCAGCTCCCACGTCCTCCCGGGGCTCCATGGCGCCAGAAGGAAGTTCACCTCTCCCCTTCCCTTCAATCTTCTGGGACCTGTGACGTGTCCCAGAAGATTGAAGGGAGGGAGAGGTGAACTTCCTTCCGGCACCGCGGAGCCCTGAGAGGACGTGGGAGCTGGATGCCTTTAACAAGAGGGTATCCGCTCCCCCTCCAAAAAAATGACATGCCAAATGTGGCATGTCAGGAGGTCACCATCACCTAACGCGCAATTTCCATTATTGGGTGGAACTCCGCTTTAGACGCAAATCTCAAAGGGTATGGCCACCATTAGATGGCCTGCAGCATAAATACAATAAAGGATTTTCTAACCTGTATTTGTGTTGTTGCTGCAAGTTAGCTGCCCGTTTATTCCTGAATTTTCAGTGCACTTTTCTTCCCTTTTAGAATTATGTGTTTCACTCTTCTCCTGTTCCTTAGATAGGTTTGCCGAACCATGGTCTTTGTCTCTTTGGTCTTTGAACGACGGATGTCTATCATAGTCTTTTTGTCTACTGCTGGTGTAGGGTCTGTCGGGTTCCCGGTGTTTTATGATGTCCCCATTTTCCTGGACTTCTTTTGTCTTTTTGTTTTCTGCGTGTTTCTTCAATTTCTGAGTCCGTTCTCTAGACTTATAACTTTTTGATGTTATTCCTTGAGTAGAAAGTTGGTGACCATCTGAAGCTCCAAGGGCTTCTTGAGTGGTTTTCTTGCTGTTTGGCACTGGTTTGGATAGAGGTTCCCTTTTCTCATGGAGGGCTTGCACTATGTCGCCTTCCTGAGAGTTGTGTGGCTGCTGACTGATGCCTCCTGGCCGTAGTGAAAGTCTGTTTCTTGATGCCATCATTATGGGAGCTTTCCCAGAAGGTGGGACAGGCACATGGCCAGATGTAAAAGGGGAAGAAATAGCTTGTGACATGCACTGAATCACTGGAGTAACTGGAGTTCTACAGTCTGTCAAATGCATTTTAGAATTTCCATCTTTAGTGTCAATATTTAGCACAATAGCCCCAATTCCAGTTTCTTGGATGGATGTATTATGTTTAGTCTCAAATTCTAGAGCTGAATTTCTGTGTCTTTGTGTGCATTTTGCTTCTGTATTTTGTGGAATCTTCCTTAAGCCGGTCCTCACTGAGTCCACACAATAACTTCTTGCAGCAGTGCCCATCTCCTGACTTGTTTCTGATGTTTTGCCTACAGGTTCTAAGTGGTTTGACTTATTTTTCCCCCTATTTTTTAAAACATTGCTTGAAGTACCAATTCCATTTCCATTATTTTGATCGATGAGTGATCTTCCCACTCGTATTTCGCTCTCAGAATTTAAAAGGTGTACCTTGGCTCCTTGTTCAGGAGTAGCATTGGCTAAGTTATTTCTACAGTGTCTGTGCATTCCCCAGTCACGACTTTTCTTATTGTGGCTTCGATTACCATCATCATCTCCAGAAGAATCAGGAGTAGAGTCACTGCCAATGTGCGTTTCACGGATCAACTCGGTATACATTCGCCATGGTTGAGAAGGCAAAATCCAGTGGGGAGAAGGTTTGACCCCCAGAGGGCAGCTCACAGAGCCATCCTGAGTCATTTTAGAACCCAAATGGACATTGCGTAGGTTTGTACCATGTGTGGCAGCTGGACTGGCACCTGCTCCTTTGACATAAGAGCTACATGTTCCACACTGTCCATTCCCTGAAGGTGGCAGCTGTTCTGTCCAGGAAATAGGACCATTTGGCTGTCTCTTGGGTGGAGGAGTAGAGACCTTCTGTGGAACCTGTTGTCGTTCCCTGTATCTTTCTTCAGCCTCCCGCTCAGACTCATCCTGGAAGCGTACATGAGAGGGTGAACTCCCTCGAAAACCTTTTTGCCAAGTAGAATACTCACTGCTGGAGCTGTCACTTAGGGATCCTCCGTCTGTCACAGCACCTGAGATGTTGGGGCCCCTATAAGAATAAAATATGAAAAATAAGGAAGAAAACTTAGATTACAGTTGCTGTAAAGTTATAAAATAATAGCACCAAAACCTTCTATAAAGAGGAGCTCCATTTTTTAGCCTGTTTTTTTGAGTAAGGGAGGGGTTTTTTGAGCAAGGGAGGGTTATAACCCCTGTCAGTTTTTATTTGCCATCTGTGTCCCCTTGGGAAGGTTTCTCTTCACTTCCTCCAATAACCAAAACAGGAAGTGAGAGGAAATCCATCCAAACTGAGGGTTTTCTTGGTTATCACCAGGGTTACTGGAACAGCTGTCCCCTTTGGAAGATTTCTCTAATATTCCTGTTCTGGTAACTTTCACCTTTTGTGATAATGACAAACAGGAGAATTAGAGAGGATGAATGGTCAAATTACAATTCATATATGGGCAGGCCAGTTGTACAGAAGTTGAACTGCCAATCAGCTTCTGTACAACCAGCATGTCTAGTTTTTCCTGAATGATCAGTGCTGCTGGCTATAGCCCGCAGCATTGATCAGTGTATCCTGATGACGGGGAAGTCTCCCCCTGCTGTCAGAACACAATAGCAAAACAGGAGTGATTCCCTCATCCACATCGAATTTATGGATGGGGGAATCGTCATGAACTCATGATTAATGTATGGGCAGCTTAACAAAAGAAAACTGGACAGGGCTGACAGTATTTCTTGTAATTGCAGCCCACAACAGAACATTAGGAGCTGAGTGCATTTTTGGTATAATGAGTATAAGTACTGTACTTGCAGAAAAATAAAAGATGGGGGTGGATCCAAGCATATTTGCCCTGTAAAGTAAAACCAAATACGAGTTTTGAGTGGACTGATCCTCGCCGGCAGAAGACAGTGATCATTGCTAGCAGCTATACCAGCCGCTAGCGATAATCGCATGCAAAATCCGTCAGGCTGGTTGTACCCAAGTTGACCGATCAATTAAATTGGTACATTCAGCCTGCCCAGACATGGTTCGAATGGTTCCTTCTGAACCGGTCAAGATTCGAATAATCTATGGCCAGCCTAAAGCCCTGTACACACGGGCAGAATTCCGGGAGACATTTGCCGGTTCAAAAAATGGACAACATTCTGCCCATGCGTATGATGGTCCGTCCGACAGAAGCCAGCCATTTGGCTGGCTTCTGTCGGACGTGCAAGCTGGAAAACCAGCAGGCGACCAACTCCCGATCAGCACTCTCAGTCAATGGCAGAGAGCGGTGATCAGAGTGTTCTGGTGGGGGGGGCCCATCCCCGTCAGAACACAACAGCTCAATGGGGGAGATCGCTGGACTAACCCCATATGGTTGGTAGAGTGTTTCCTACCTGAGCTGTCAGCTTTTTTTCATGCAACCCAGCGAGTTGCAATAAAAAAACTGTAGTGTGTACCCAGCTTTAGTCACAACATTAAACACAATGTGGTTACCCTGATAACACAAACAATTCTAATTAATTGTGTCTTTTTTGAACACACTCATTAATCATTTACAGTGCTGGAGAAACATTAAAGCCGGGTAAACTGTACAGTTTTTTTTTTTCGTTGAACCCAGCCGGTTGCAAGAAAAAAATTGACAGCTCCGATCAGAGCCGCTGTACTAATCTTGCGAGGTTAGTTCAGCAATCTCCCCTGCTGAGCTTTTGTGTTCTGACAGGGGGGCGGCCCCCCTGCCAGCACACTCCAATCAGCGCTCTTTGCCATTGGCTGAGAGCGCTGATTGGGTGTTGGCCTGGTGCTGAGCGGTGTCGGCCAGCTGCTGGACAGATCGACATACACACAGACCAAATGTTGCCCCTTTTTTTTTAACTGGCCATTGCCTCCCAACATTTGGCCCGTGTGTACAGGGCTTAAGGCATCCATCAGTCGACAATAAATGGAGATGATTTAGTGCAGTGGCTACTCTTAGAAGTTGGCATCCAACCAAGATGACTTCCATGGCAGCTGCTCTCCACAAAAAAAAAAAATATTGCTGCACGCCTTAAGTTTGCCAAAGAGCACCTTGGCAAACCACAACACTACTGGGAAAATGTTTTGTGGACTGAGGAAACAAAAGTTATATTGTTCGGGAAAAATGCTCAGCACTACGTATGGTGAAGTATGGTTGCGGGAACATTATGGTTTGGGCTTGCCTTGCTGCCTCAGGGTCTGGACCATTAGCCATCATAGAGGGGAAAATTAATTCCCAAGTTTTTAAAAAAAATATCCAATAGGATAATATCAAGGTGGCTATCCACCAGCTTAAGCTTAGTAGAAGTTGGGCGATGCAGCATGACATTGACCCTGAGCATCAAAGTAAATCCACCCCAGACTGACTTCAGAAAAAGAAAAAAAAAACCTTTTGGAGTGGCCCAGTCAGAGCCCAGACCTTAACCCCATAGAGATGCTGTGGAATGACACAAGACGTGCTACAAAGGAAATCAAAGAAATACTCTCATTGCGCAGACATCCAAAATACGTCACTCGTCCCTTACTCCACCCGACGTTTCGTCACAAACGACCATGCCCCTGAACATGCACATTTGTGACGAAATGTCGGGTGGAGTAAGGGACGAGTGACATATTGAGAGGACGGAGGAGTGGCCGCCATTTTGTTGGTAGGAAGCGCTGGTCGCTTTCTTGTTTCTGCCTGTACCACATTCATTACATCTGAGTTTTTATTTTTAACTTGTAAGGATTAAATCTGTTCTATTTTGGATGTCTGCGCAATGAGAGTATTTCTTTCATTTCCTTACATATATGACCACCATGCTATACCTTTGGAAGGAGGATCTCTTACAATTTAGTTAAGTTCTTGATGAACAAGAGGATCCGTGGATGCAACCTACCAATATATTTATTGTGTATAACCCATACACTGACGGTAAGAGTCAGTTATATCGGCTGTTGGTGATGGTTCTTTCCTTCTTTATCTCATCGAATTCCTCCATTGATGAACTTTGTTATGATTAACTTGGCATCATTTTATTATTTAATTCACTTCATATGAATGTTTTGTTTGTTTATTATCACCTTTTTTAGTAGCGCTACACCTTTATCCTACAAATGTGTCTGAGCTGAAGCAGTTTTGCAAAGGGGAATGGGAAAAAATCCTGAGTGTTGTGCAGGTCTGATCCAGAGCTACTAAAAACACTTGCTTGAAGTCATTGCCAAAGGAGGTTTGGCCAGCTATTAACTCCAAGGGTTTGCCTACTTTTTCCTCCAGAATGGTGAATGTTTAATGGGTGTGTTCAATAAAGACATGAGAAATTAGAATTATTTGTGTGTTATTAGCACATTATGTTTTTCCATTGTTGTGATTTAGGCCCGGTTCACATTGGTGTGACATACGCTCCAACATTGGGAGCACGTTGCATGACCTGTACAAATCAATGGTTCCCTATAAGAGCCGTCTTAACTGGTCCGACACAAGTTGGTCCTACTTTAGAAAAGGTTCCCGCACTTTGGTCCAACTTGGTCCGGTTTCAGCCTATTCAATAATATTGAAGCCAGATCCACATCCTAACCATCCGACTTGTGACATCCGACATGGTGATTACAGCAGCAGGAAAAGGAATTTATGTCACACTGGGATTGTTTTGATTGGTCAAAGGACAATTTGGACTATCTCAAAGTTGGAGAAAAACCGTATCTTGTTCATTCAAGTCAGATGGAAGTAGGACCAATATCACAGGGCAAAGTAGCAACAGTTGTGTAGTACCAGTGTGAGCCCGGCCTTAGAGGATCAGGTCACATTGCCGAAAACCAGTTCATTTCAAGGGATTCACATACTTTTTCTTGCCACTGTAAACAATAAGATTACTGTAACACAGTTTAAAGTGGTTATCATCTTTGGCCAGCTTAAGGCAACATCAAAAAATGCCATTTTATTTGTGTAATATTGCTAAAACCCTTATGTCAGGTACACATGGGCTGAAAATCCTCCGAAAACCATTGGTTCAGAAGGAACCGGCTGACTTTTCGGGCCATGTATACAGCTCCCTGTCTGACAGAAGTAGGTCTCACGACTGGCTTCTGTCGATCAGGCATGCGGGAATACCATCAGTACTGGAAACCAATGGCTGCGAGCGCTGACCAGTGTGTTCTGGCGAGGGGGCAGTCCTACTGTCAGAACATAATAGCAGAGGTGGGGAGATCACTGTACTAACATCGCTTGCAGTAGTACAGAGATCTGTCAGTTTTTTTTTTTCATTCAGCCCGCTGGGTTGTACGAAAAAATATTTATAGTGAGCACCAGGCTTAAGCCTTTGTATAAACAAACATTTATTACCTAGAATACAAAGGAAGCTACTCTATATATCTGTCAGCACCGTACTTCTCTTTGATATCTCAGAGGAGGAGAACAAGGAAACAATTACTGGCCAATTTACAGTCTGCATACATGTGTCATTAGCGTCACCTTTTGTAGGAACAATACCAGGAGATGAGCCATGTAAGGATCTCACAGGCAGAAATTTTCTTTTGTTTGTGTCCTGTATGCAGACAATGCAATCAAAAAATATACAAACTCTTCCAACAATGAGTTCTTATAAAGAATGCTTTTAAATGAATGCAGCCCATCTTATATCCCACCATACATGCTACAACTTGCTTCCAGCATGACTTAAATTACAAATACTCCCATCAATGACATTCTTTCCTTGTAGGATCAAAAGCAAGACTGCACAACTCCAGTCCTCCAACTCAAGGATATGGATATGATTTTAAGAAACATCAGTGAATTAACATAAACCTGCAAGAATAGATACACTTAATCTGGCTATAAACAACAAATGCACACAAAAAGGTGGATGGAGGAATTCCCCCAGCTGGGACAGAATACACCAGGGCTTGACAAATCCCAGGGGCCAGGTCACCATTATGACAAGAAATTTCATCCTGGAGCCTGGGCTTCCTCCCAAATGCTCTACATGCCCCATGTGAGCAGGGTTATGGAAAAAAAGGTAAAAAAAAATTCAAATTTTATTGTAAAAAATTAAAGTTACACCCAAGCGCGTAAAATCCCTCCCCCAAATAATTGAGGCCCCCCACCCCCACATATACGCATGTACAAAGGTAAATACACACAGCAAGGCACCTACGCCTGAAAATGTTGATTGCGATACACATTTCATATCGCTGCGTACGCCGGAATGACAACAATAATTCTAGCACCAGACCTCCTTCCTAACCCTAAACCGATGCCCTATAGGAGGCTTTTAGAAAATATAGGGCACTAAAGTTTGTTGCCATTTCACAGCGCACGCAAATTTAAGGTTTAACATTTACTCAGTGCAACCTCGCCTTTTATATTTTACAAAAAAAACTGGGTAATTGATCACATATTTGTGCCCCCTAAAATGAACTTTTAATGTGTTTTTTACTGAAATTATGTGTTTCCTAGACCTTTGCGGTAATATCGTGTAACATAAAAAATTGGAACTACCACCATTTTATTCTCTAGGGTGCCTGCTTTCAGAAAATTTTAAATGTTTGGGGGTTCTATATAATCTGCAGGCCTAAAATAATTTTTTAAACACGTGCCAAAAATGGCTCTCCCTGTGAAAGGGTTAAAGGATAGCGTCACCTTCGGGAACATGTTTCATGTTCTACCTGTAAGCTTTGTTAGTTAAAAAAAAGTGGCTCCTAACTTTTTTAGTTGGCTCCTAGATTCAAATCAAAATTGTGAAGCCCTGGAATACATTGATTGTCTGCAGCCTCTGATTGAGGAAATGCTCCCATATTTCCCTTTGCCAATCAAACATTCGACTTCTGTTGAGCGGGGATGGCCACACACTAATCAAAATTTGGCCAGTCCTTGCTGAATTGGCTGAATTTTGATCAGTGTGTGGCCAGCTTAAGGGCAAAAGATTTGTGGACACATGACCATTACAACTAGCAATATAACTAAAAGTATGTGGATACCCCTGGAAATTATAGAGTTTAGGTGTTTCCAAGTGAAGCATAAAGCATACAATACAAAAGATATTTAGACAATCGTGCAATTCCAACCTTGTGGTAACAGTTTGAAGAAAACCCCTTCCTTTGTGCCCTGTGTTCAAGCCAGCTCTATAAAGAAATGGTTTGATGGGTTTAGTGTGGAAGACTGAAATGGCCTACACAGATCCCTGATCTCAACTGTACTGAGCACCTTTGGGATGAACTGGTCATTTGCCAATTGCAGAACAAGTTTTCTTATCCAACATCAGTACCTGACCTCACAATTTGTTTTTGGATAGATGGGCACAAATACCTACAGACACGTTTCCAAAATCTGGTAGAAAGCCCACCCAGAAAAAGGCTTTGAGCAGGTTTAGAGGTGCGCCAAGTGTAGAGAGGGGGAATTGTCTGCCCCTTCATCAGGGCTGTCAGGAACAAGCCAAATCGATATGATCTGACAGTACGAAAAAGGCTATGACCCGAAGTGGATCCCTCCCGAAATTCGACGAAATGCTTTGGCTTTTAACCTGTAAACCAAGTTTATCAATAAACTTCTTGAAATCCAAACTCTGTTGTGATATACCCCTTCACCTGGCGCACCTCTAAACCTACTCAAAATCTTCCCCTGGAGCACCTCTCAGTGGCTTCTAGAGAGGCAACAGCCAGAGACCCCATAACAGTCACAAACTGTTGCCATACCTCCATCAGCCAGGGAATGCTCTGGAGGACACGTTGACCCCATTTTCCTTCATTCGACATCCAACCAAACACTTGTCCAGCACTGCCACACAGGCTTATTGGATTCCCAGAAGAAGGGAAGATGTTATAGAAACAAAGGGTAGGCCAACTCCATATTGATGCCTGTGGCTTTGGAATAGGATGTCCAACAAGCTCCAATGGGTGTGATAAGCTGATGTAAAAAAAAAAAAACATTTGGCCTTATAAATTATATGGTATCTGCCATTGTGGATGGTGTTTTAAAAGGAAACCTTTATTAGGAGTATTTGCAGTCATAACTAAACTTTCCTTCTGAAGATGGCTGGTTGTCATGCTGGTACTTTGGAATCATTGCTTACTAAAGCAAGCCATACATTATAGGACCAGTTTGAAGGAAAGAAAATTGCTCGATTCCACCATTAACACAGTCAGTGTTGATGGTGGAATCCCTTCTGTTGCGCTATTGTATTCTGACAGTGGAAGGTTTCCCAGCCATCAGAATTAAATGATCACCACCGGCAGCGATTGCATGAAAAAAGCCTGATAAGCTGGTTCTACTGAAGTCAATCGATGAATTGAGTACAACCAGCCTGACCATAGACGGATCAAATTTTGTACAGTTCCTGCTGAACCGGCAGAATTTCGATCAGTCCATAGGCAGGCTGGGTCACTCACCTGGAAAAAGCATATCTGTTGCATTCTCCCCAATCTGTGACTCAGAAGTATTGTATCCAGACAACCAAGCAACTAGTATTTTTAGAAGCAGGGCAGCAACAGCAACCCCTACAATTTTGACAATAGTACTTTAAAAAGGTTCAAGCATTGTGGCTTTTAAGGCTGCATATTGGAGCAAATATGCATGATGGGAGTTCAGATTATTCATTCTTCACTGCTACTGTCATTCATTCTTCTACTGTCGGGTTTAAAATGACAACCCTGGAAGCTGCACCATTAAATACAACTCAGCATGGGGTTCTATTCTAAGGAACAATTCCTGTGTCTGTGCTGAAATCTTGCGATATCTTATATCTAGTTGTGTAGTTCCTAAAATCGCGATGAATGGAGTCATGCACATGTGGTCTAAGAGATCAGTCAGCTCACCAACAGGTTAAGTTAGTTAAATTGTTTCCTGGCCCCTTATCTCTCTCTATTCATAACACGCACCTACCCAAAAAGTCTCACCCTTCGTGCTGCATTCCCCTATGAAGGAGGAACTAGAAATTCATGTACAGAATCCATGCCAACAGAGGAAAAAGAAGCAGCTGATAAATTTGTGTATAGAATCCATGCCAACAGAGGAAAAAGAAGCAGCTTAATAAACTTGAAGGCCAAGACGCCTTTCAATGAACACGTCTCGAAAAACATCTGGAGGATACCATCACTGATCAACCATCTTGTGAAAATGCTAGTTGCCTGTCTGTCTCTGGGTTCAAAAGTTTGAGTCACTGACCAAAGGGAAGAATGCAGCTAGTGAAACCAGAGAAAAGCCAAAATCAGAGCTTCTGATGTACCTACTTGTTCTGAGAGTCAGAAAATATTGAAGTCTTTTGATCACCATAAGAGGTATGGAACTAGCATTTTAAAATAGAGGGGTCAGAAATGGCAGCCTATAGATTTTCTCAGTACCATGTGACATTATTTATTGAAGATGGTTATAAAGCAATAAGCCCTTTTGGGAGGGTGGGAAGTGCCTAGGAAGCTATAGCAGAGTCAAGACAACAATACAACTTTATATGAACTATACAAATAACATTTAAACAAAGAAAACGACTCCAGTGACACCATCATGTCCCCGTGAGATCCCTTTTCTCCGTTTAGATACATTATGACTTCTGATTTTCTATGGAATCTTTTAATCCCCGTAAATCCCCCTGTTTTTCTGCCTAGTCTCACTCCTCCATAGATTTTACTCTCCTCATTCAGGCTTTCTGTCCCCCCCTTATCCCAGCTTACCGGCGAAGAGTGGGCTGCGAGTGTGGATGTGCAAGGACACAGTGGGATGCTCGCAAGGGACTGGCCCCCTTCGCTTTCATCCGTGCTCTTTGTAGCAGCTGCTTGGCTTGTTCGTGACGGGCGCTGAGCTCCCTGGGAGAGGATTAGAAGAGATTTAATAATGACGCCACTTCCCTGAGTGCTACAAGCAACGTCAGACTGTAGAAAAATATAGGGCGAGAAGAGAGGCCAACGCTTACAGTGCCCCCTAATGGACCTGGGTATAAAAAAAAAGAAAAAGAAAAAAACAAACGCACACACAAATGTACCAAGAGGTAAAATTAGGACATAACCCATTTTAGGGCATGATTAGACGAGGACATCAGCGACAGGCAGACACTGATACATGACATATGGTTTAGGCTTAAAGATTAAAGGCGGTTGTCACTTCTGGCATTGCACTAATGTGAAGTGCAGAGGAGAGATCGACAAATGAAATTCTACAAGCTTACAGTAAGCACACACAAATACCAAGATGTGCCCGGGAGTTTTCCATTCTAGCACCTATACAGAGAAGAAAAGAGGGAGCTCACGGAGATCACTTCTTTATACAGTAGAAATGCATCTGTCTAAGATTAAGCAACCATTCGATGCTCAGCTGTTGCTGAATTGGATCTCCCGTTGTGTTCTGGCAGCCAGTGACTAAGTGTGGCTACAAATTCCATTTCAACAACAGCTGCACTACCAGAATCATCCTCCATGACAGCACAATAAGCCTCATGTGTAAACCTGCAGAACACACAAGTGTGTCCTTTATCTGAGCGGACTAGACTTCATTAACGCTGAACTTTAGGGAGCTATAAAAGACACAATTAATGCAGCTCTGTATTCATTAATACATCATTACATTTCTTTTTAAATGTAAACAGTACGAATGCCTGAATTTGACTTGGTATCATCCTCTTGCAGCCCCCCACCCATACAGCAGAGCTCAGCCTGTGAGAGGGAAAAACAGCGCAAGGTCCAATCTGTTGTGCTGTAGTGCCAAGGAACATGCTGATACAGTGAAGGGAAAAAAGTATTTGATCCCCTGCTGATTTTTACATTTGCTCACTGACAAAGAAATAATCAGTCTATAATTTTAAGGGTAGATTTTTTTTTTTTTTACAGTGAGAGACACCAAAATATCCAGAAAAACACATTTCAAAAGGTTATAAATTGATTTGCATTTTGATGAGTGAAATAAGTATTTGATCCCCTATCAATCAGCAAGATTTCTGGCTCCCAGGTATCTTCTATACTGGTAACAAGCGGAGATTAGGAGCACTCCCTTAAAGCCTAGGTTCACATGGCTGCAGGTTAGAAATCGTGCGAGTTCAGCACAAATTCAACCCGGCAATGCAGTCCGACTTCAGGGGCGATTTGGCAGACATCTGTGCCGGTTCATGCACAGATGTCTATTGAAATTGCACCTGAAGTCGCCAAAAGTAGTGCAGGAACTACTTTTGGGAAGCAGTGCGGCGCCGCAAAGTCGCACATGTCAATTCGGACGATTTGACATGTTGCATATTTATTTGTAAAAAAATTTTTGAAAACCATTTTTAATTTTCCTTCCACTTCACAATTATGTGTCACTTTGTGTTGGTCTATCAGATCAAATCTCAATAAAATACATTTATGTTTTTGGTTGTAACATGACAAAATGTGGGAAATTTCAAGGGGTATGAATACTTTTTCAATGCACTGTATGTACTTCATCTGTATATTTAGTTGTTCATCTTTTTAAAGTGGAAGTTTAGCCAAAACCTAACTTTAAACCATGGGTGCTCAACCTGTGGATCTCCAGCTGTTGCGCAACTACAAGTCCCATTAAGGCTGACAATTACAAGCATGACTCCCAAAGGCAGAGGCAGGATGGGAGTTCCGCAACAGCTAGCGGGCCGCAGGTTGAGCACCCATGCTCTATACCTACCCTCTCCCACATTCTAAGCCTAATCTATTTACCACTGTAAAGAAAAAAAATTGCTATACTTCCCTTTTCTACAGACGCTCCGGTCCCGTCCTATGCTGAGCTGTCAGCAGCTTTAGTGTGGAGACGTGCGGGAGAGGCAGCCAACAGAAGCCCCATAGTAAGTCTATGGGTGACGTCACAGCTTCCACCGCTGGAGACCGGACTGGAGCGGCTGCAGAACAGTAAGTACTGTATAGCAATTTATTTATTCACAGGACTAGATAGATTATGCTTAGATTGTGGCTGAGATTAGGTTTTGACTAAACTTCCACTTTAAGTTTAGCTTAGCAATGTATCATGTTTATGTACATTATATTATGTTCAAAGGCAAAAAAAATGAAAATGTCTTTTGGTCAGTTACTAAACATGGCATTATGAATAGGAATATTTCATATTTACATTTGCTGCCAGCAGACAGAATTTGCAGCTGCTTACTAGGCTATCTCTACCTGTGCTGCCAAAAAAAGTCTATTTAAAGAAGTTGTAAACCTTGGAAAAAAAAAAACCCAAAAAAACAAACCCTGCAAGACAAAGGCATAATGAGCTAGTATGCATCGCATACTAGCTCATTATGAAATACTTACCTCAGAACGATGCCCGGCGTCAGGACTATGAGTACAGGGCTGACATCCTCCACCGGAGTTACTTCCAGGTTTGCGGCTCCGGCGCTGTGATTGGCCGGAGCCACAATGTCATCACTTCCGCGTCACGGCATGAGTCCTGAAGAAATAGCACCAGCGAGCCGTTTCTTCAGTGCGCATGCGCCGATGACGTCCGCAGCAGCACACATACTGAATATCCCCTAAACTGTGCAAGTTTAAGAGATATTCACTGTACCTACAGGTAAGCCTTGTTATAGACTTACCTGTAGGTAAAAGTGGTGTAACAGAGTTTACAACCACTTTAAGAGCTCAATAACCCAAATTCAAATGAATATAGACAACTGAATAAGTTAGAAGAGTAGCTCATCCACCTCCCTCCCTTAAATTAGAGAGAGAAAGTCTGAAAGCAAACGGCTACTGTTGCGCCTTCTGTTTTGAAGACGTCTACTTTATTCCCTACAAATCCAGTGTTATAGGTACACTCTCTGTATTGTATTCAATTATATTTGTAAAAATAGATAAATATATCATATAAATAAAGATATAGAAAATTCAGCTCAAACACCTATAAACTGAAAGACTTTTAAAAATTACCATTATAGCTTCCCTTTAATCGCAGACATTTGATTGGTTGCTGTGGGCAATAATCATTATTCTAAAATATCTTAATGCTACCCACAGAAATCAGATTCCAGACATCTAACGGATGCCATTGCTGTCTTAACATGAAAAGCTCTATGGCTGCCATCCGTTCTTCACTGATTGGTGAGTCATTGACCAGGAATAATCATGTGTACATGAGATACTCAGTGACTCACTAAGCAGTAAAGTAAGGAAAGAATAAGAGTCCAGGAGCATTGTCCTTTAAGATAAACTCCAGGCAAACAGCAAAACGCACAATTTAAATACATATATTTTAATGTAGCTCTTTTACCCTCTAAAGCAGTGGTCATCAACCCTGTCCTCGGGGCCCACTAACAGGCCAGGTTTTCTGTATTACCTTGGGGAGATGCAGACTAGAATACTGCAATCACTGAGCAGCGAATGATATTACCTGTGATGTATTTCAGTTATCTTGCAAACCTGGCCTGTTAGTGGGCCCTGAGGACAGGGTTGATGACCATTGTTCTAAAGGATTTGTATGCCTGTCCAATTAGTACTGATATTTACACAGCCTTGCCACTCAACAGTACAACTAGGTGGTTGCCACCTAACCCGGCCATAGATGGTTCGAATCTCAGCCAGTTCAGCAGGAACCGGGCGAGATTGGAACTGTATATGGGAAGGCTGAATGTACCCAAGCCTGCCGGATTTTACACGAGATCATCGCTAGCATCAATCTCCCGGCGGGGACAGCTTCACCCCCCCACTGGGAGAACAAAATGGCTCGGCAGGAGGGATTCCACTGTCAACACTGCAGATAGAAAGAAATTCACTCTGTCTATGGCCAGCCTTACAAATAAAATGTAAAAAAAAAAAAAAAAAAAAACTAAGTACAGATCTGAAATACATGCACATTCCACCATGCTTTGTTCCTGTAAACCAGGGGTCAGCAACCTTTTTCAACTTAAGGGCCGGATTCAATGTATGTGAATGCATGGAGGGCCGCATTTACCTGCTAATAAATGAAGATAACATTACACAGCCCCCGCACCTCTGGCCCCCTTTACATTACACAGCCCCGGTACCTCTGGCCCCCTTTACATTACACAGCCCTGGTACCTCTAGACCCCTTTACATTACACAGCCTCCCATAGAATGGTGACAAAGTACGGTACCATAAGCGACGCTTTAAACATTTCTACAGGTCACCAGTTTAGAGTTACAGAGGAGGTCTTGCGGTAGAATTATCGTGGCGATACCTCACGTGTGGTTTGAATACTGTTTACATTTGCAGTCACGACTTACGTATGAGTTCGCTTCTTTTATTTATTTTATTTTTATTTTTTTTACACTGTCCCTTTGAGAAAAAATGTTCTAATCACTTTTATTGCTGTCACAAAGAATGTAAACATCCCTTTGTGACAGTAATAGGCAGCGACAGGTACTCTTTATGGAGGGATCTGGGGTCTATAAAACCCCAAATCCCTCCTTTGCACTTGAAAGTATTCAAAATGCCAAGTTTGGCTGTTTTGAATGCTGTAATTTTTTTTAAATTTGGAGCCTTTAAGTCTATTGTAAACCGGAAGTGATGTCATGGCATCGCTTATGGGTTACTAGATCTGAGACCCGATCGAAGCCGATCCCAGCTTCGTTCAGGTCTCCAGCCAGCCGGCGGACGTGCCGGCTGGTCGCTCGAGCCTCTCAGTGGGACGGGAAAGCCCGGGAGGGCCACGGAAGGTGGCGCTGCCTGGGATAACAGCTGAGTGCCTTCTTAGCTGCATTGGTTAAGATGCAGGCATCACCCTGGTACAACCCCTTCAAGCCGAGGCTGCATATTTGCGTACAGTCGGCATGAAGCATTGTTGATAAAAATCAATGATTAAAAAAATCTTATTTTTTGATTTTTTGTGAAATTTATTTTTACAATATTCTTTTGGAGTAAAAATCTATCCAAAGATAGTTTTATATTTAAGATACATTAATGATTTAGTTTATTCATCATGAAATGGAGCTTAGTTATGTAGCATTAGGCTGTATATTCTGCAATATTTCCATTTTTAGTAAACTCATTCAATGAACCCAAGCTCTGCAAGCTGAGATAACATGCACTGCATTGATGCATTCACACAATTTCAGGAATATTCCTTTATCCCATTGTTTTGCAAATCTATGTACACTACAAACTATATGACTGTTTGAATAGAAATTCATCTGTACCAGGTATCAGTTTCAGTAAAAATGAAACTGATACCTTCTAAGCAGCATATAAACCTTGTGGTCTTTCTGCACATAGTGCTTTATTCCTCCCTTGAGGAGCAAAATGGCAGCAGTCTCTAAAAGAGATCCAGTTTGGGAATATATTAATGAAGTTCCTCTACATACAAATAAAGCAGGTATGTGTGCAAAATGCAAGCAATAAAACAAAGAGATGCAAGGCCTGGTGGCCCGAATGAAACCGAAGACGTGCTGTGATGAAAGGGTCGCGTTTGAAGTTTTTTTTTTTAAGAGACCCTCTACCGCAGCTAATAGCTTAAACTGAATGTGGACCACATCCCTGATACATAGAGTCAAAACATGAATTCCTCAGATTGACACTTTAAACTGGGCCACAAACAGTTTGATGGTAAAAAAATATTCAAAATTTATTACACATTGATAATATATAGCAACATGAACATGGGGCTAAATGCAACAAACACAAATATTGGGAGCAGAAATGGAAACCAGCTGCAAGGAAAAGCCCAGAGCTTTGTCAGACAGTTCAACGCGTTTCAAAAAACAAAATGCAGATCTTCTTCAGGGTCGAGGGCTTGCGGGTTCCAGATCTGTAGCTTATATCCCAAATGTTGATGCTCCACCCATAAAGACAAAGAACATAATTCAAAAATGAAAAGAAAGCTATGCAGCGCACAAGCAACAGAGAACGTGAATGACATCAGCCAAGGGTCTATATATTGTGAGATGAGATGGTCTTATTATATAACTTAGTGGTATAACTCTATATAGACCGTAGCTATAGAGGAGAGGCAGAATAATACTTTCCCCTTTATGTAGGTACGGTTGATAGAGAGTGTTTATCAAAAGTTATTAAACCATCCAGAACATCAAGGTTTAAAGATGCTTGTATCCATCAGCCAGATATCTGGATGTGCCTTATGGTTGGAGTCAAAATGATGTGGCTGGTGGTGGCTGGTGGTGTCTGGCAAGGTAGAGCAAGCAGAGGCCAGTGATTCCCTTTTTATGTAAAAGCCATCCTAGCAGCTAACTAGTCACTGGATTACTTTTACAGGCGATGGGACGGGACGTCCCCCCCCCCCCCACCACCACCCACCAGTGCCTTTTGGGACTCTCCTGTGTGATCAGGAAGCCAGGGATCCAATTTGGCAGTTTTGTGGGGTTATCGTAGAGCTGGTCATGGACCAGACGGCCCCGGCCATCTCTATGGTCCTGGGAGGCCGGCCATCTCTATGGTCCTGGGAGGCCGGAAGTAATATCATGATGTCACTTTCAGTTCTGACAGATGTAAATACTGCCATTTTCTGCTCAGGAAAGCATGAGATCAATGTTTTTTTTTTTTATTTATCACATATTTTCCAGGGCAGAGGAGAAATCTGGGGTCTTAAAGACCCCAGATGTCTCCATAAAGAGGACCTGTCATGCCTTATTTCTATCACAAGAGATGTTTAAATTTTTTGTGATAGCAATAAAAGTGATAAAAAAAATTAAGGGGACAGTTTAAAAAAATAAATAAATAACCCCAAAAAAAAAAAAAAAAAAACACTTATCCCCCTCTGCTTGCGCGCAGAAGCAAACGCATATGTAGGTTGTGAACACTTATATAAACAGTGTTTGCACCACATGTGAGGTATCACCGGAAACGTTATAGTGAGAACAATAATTCTTGCGCTAGACCTCCTCTGTAATTCCAAACTGGTAACCTGCAAAAAATTTAAAGCGTTGCATATGGAGATTTTTAGGTATCAGCGCTTGTCACTATTCCATGAGCGTGTACAATTTTTAAGCATGACATGTTAGGTATCTATTTACTCGCCATAACATCATCTTCATCATCAGATAACATCATCTGCGCAAATAACACGTGATTTTCAAGAAAAAAGAATGTTGATTTTTACATGTAGGAGAGAAATATCAGAAATGGCCTGGGCTGAAAGTAGTTAAAGAACACCATGGTAATGGTAATCTCTCTGCACACCCAGTGTGTTGCTTAAACAACGAAAGAGCAGCAGCAGAAATAGTCATCCCTCTGCTCACTTAGCCTATCAGCATGTTCCTTGTGGCAATTATGATTGGCTCCCAGTGCCGCCCCTCCCTCTCCCAGTCTGAATGCCATTGTACAAGGGAGTGCAAGAGGCTGACACAGAGTCAAGTTTAGTTATAATGCTGCTGGCTTCGTAACTTCCCAGAGTTCAACTTTTGGAATACAATGAATTAGTGTTGGCTTTACTCTTACCCACAGTCTTCAATCACAGGTATTTCCAATCCCAAGTCTCCATCTACATCAGCCGTGATTATCCCTGCAATGAAAGAAGTACAGTTATATAAGAATGGCGTTCACTGTTCCATATCATATACCCCACTAGCTCCACTTAAAATTATACTCACGGCTTTTGCTGGTTTTCCCTTGACTGTGAGTGATCTCCCCACCATGGTTGCCTGCTTTGCCAAATTTACTCCTCAGCTCCTGTCTGTTTCTCTCTACTTTTTCAGCCAGGGTCAGAGAGACCGAATCCCGTGCTGTGGTGTTCTCTGGCACACCCAGATCATTAGACGAAGGCTGGAGCCGCTCCTGAAGACAGAGTGAAGAGTTGTCCTCTGGGTTTTGACTGTGGTTTGAGGGGTTTACTATTTTGCAGCCATTGCTGTGAACGTCTGAGGACCCATCTGAGCTGTACGTCCCCCACATCTCATCACATCCCCAGCTCCCTTGGTGAGCACCAGAATACCCGCCTTGCTTAGTGCAGTCTAATAACTCCTCCGTCAGGTAGGTTCGAAGTTGAGGAGACATGAGAGCATCTTCCTTGTCTATTTCTCCACCTTCATCTTTCAAAATTCTGGTCTCCTTTCTCTCCTTCATGTTCTTTTCCTTCAGGGCCTTCACCTTGCTTTGTAACACAGAAGTCCTCGCCCCATATTCTTCTTCATGCTTTACTGGCTTATCCAACTGTTCAGTACTTCTGGTCCTACCACCACCTGCAGCTCTGACTTTCCTTGAGGGTTTGAGCACCACACTCGGTTTCTCTTCTCCAGCAGGGATACATTGTCTTGGGTTAACCTCCGCTGCCATTTTTGCCACATTCAAATGTGACCTGAAAATGAAAAGGACATTTTTTTTAAATCAATGGCAAAAAATTAAAAATGTTCATTTGTAAGAAGCATACATTAGCAGCTGGGGGAGTGACTAGAAATGGAGAGGAGGGCTAAGCTGATGTCTTGACAAAAAGTCAAAACTAGTATATCAGTAACAGAGTTGTTTGGTCTGTGTAGTCTGCATGCGATGGGGAAATTCGTACATTTGAAACAGCTGGTGGAGTAGATTAGAACACAACACTTTGAGTCTGCTTATGGAGGGGAAAGGTTCATTTTAATGTTTCATGTACACTAGGTGTTTGGTACATAAAAGCCTGATGTTTTGGTGCAGGAGAAAGGCACAGCTACACCATCTGGCCCCGCTGCTGTCAGCCTGTAAAACTTTGTGAGGCTGAAAACTGTTGCAGCTTGATGGGAATGGATCAGTGGCGGTTGGTGCTCAAAATTTTTTGGGGGACGCAAACAAACTGAACAAATTTTGAAAAAAAACCCATCAATTGCAGCCTCACTGTGCCCATCAAACGCAGCCACTGTGCCAAACGCCGCCACTGTGCCCATCAAACGCCGCCACTGTGCCCACAAATGCTCTCACTGTGCCCATCAAATGCTCCCACTTTGTCCATCAAATGCTGCCATCGTGCCCATCAAATACAATGCATGAATCTATCTATTGGTGATAGAGGGGGTGGCTGGAGAGAGGGGGCGGCGCCCGTGCTCCCTTATGGAAGCACCACCATTGGACTGGATGTTGTACTAATGTTCAGGGCAGTATTAACACAAGCAGTCTGCTTTCCAGGCATTAGTCCCTGGGCACCTACTGCTCAGTGCATCGTCCAGTCCTGTCAGCCACAGTAACTTTCAGCCTCTCACAGTTTTTCAGGCTTCCAGCTGTGGGGCTGGATGGTGTATCTGATTCTCCCATCCACACCAGTATGCCAGGATCTATTGCATCGAAGCTACACACCCAGTGAGGCCTACACCGTCAGATCATCAGCTATCAAGTGAACACCATCTCATGTCTACAGGTTCATCAACTCTGCCTCAAGGTGGAGTCCAGCAATAGAAAAAAAGAACATTAGATGTTTTAAATACAGAGGGGTTAGGTGCGGTTGTGTTCTGAACTTGTCAATGGTTGTCTATGTAGTTCGAAGATTTACCCACTCAAGCCAAGAAGCAAATGTGCTGATACAGCAGAGACAGACTGGGCTGAAAACAGAAGTGCTTGGCTCAGGAAATTCAGAATGGCAAATCTTGGCAATGAGAGAGCAGAGGTAAGATAATTATAATGTCATGTTTCTCATTTCAATTATAAACCAGAGCTTTTTTCATTTTCTAGGCCAAAGGCTGATCATTACCCAACATCTTTCCACTTGAGCGAATACAATAACATTCAACTTAAAAGAACCCTGTATTGAAGGATATATGAATGCTGCCATTGCTGACCTCCTCCTAAAATTGTTGGCTCCTTGGCTATCTCAGACTTTTGCTCCATAACTTTGAGTTACCGACCTCAAGCAAGCATTCTGTTACAAGTACAGTGAGGGAAAAAAGTATTTGATCCCCTGCTGATTTTGTACGTTTGCCACTGACAAAGGGATGATCAGTCTATCATTTTAATGGTAGGTTTATTTTAACAGTGAGAGACAGAATAACAACAAAATGAGTGAAATAAGTATTTGATCCCTTCGCAAAACATGACTTAGAACTTGGTGGCAAAACCCTTGTTGGCAATCACAGAGGTCAGATGTTTCTTGTAGTGGCCACCAGGTTTGCACACATTTTAGGAGGGATTTTGTCCCACTTCTCTTTGCAGATCCTCTCTTTTTATTGTTATTCTGTATCTCACTGTAAAAATAAACCTACCATTAAAATTATAGACTGATCATTTCTTTGTCAGTGGGCAAACATACTAAATCAGCAGGGGATCAAATACTTTTTTTCCCTCACTGTATACAAGTACAGCAGAGATAAACTTGAGATAAAGATAAAGATTTGAGATAAAGACTAGATATAAATTGTAAAGAGTCTTATCAACGTTGTAACACGTCTTGTTTCTTTGTAGCTACCCAATTATATGGTGGCAGCCATATTTTCTCTGCCTACAGTGGTTGTCCTTTACTGTTGCTTATCACAAATCATTAATCATCACCAATCTACAAATCGTTATAGCATTACTTTATATCAGGTATTTTTACCGATCAGTCAGAAAATTATGACCAATGACAGGTAAATATCTCGTTATAATGGCATCTGAAAGTGGGTGGAATATATTAGGCAGCAAGTGAACATGTTGTCCCTGAAGCTGATGTGTTGGAAGTAGAAAAATGCATTAAGCGTAAGGATTTGAACAAATATGAAAAGGGCCAAACTGTAATGGCTAAGACGATTGGGTCAGAGAATCTCCTAAACTGCAACTCTTCTGGGATGGTCATGGTCTGCAGTGGTCAGGACCTACTCAAAGTGGTCCAAGGAAGGAAAACAAGCGAGCTGGTGACAGGGTCATGAGCGGCCAAGGTTTACTGATGCACATGGGGAGCAAAGGCTGGCCTGTGTAGTCCGATCCAATATAAAAGCTACTGTAGTGCAAATTGCTGAAAAAGTTAATTATGGTTCTGATAGAAAGGTGTGAGAACACACAGCATATTGCAGTTTGTTGCATATGGGGCTGCGTAGCTGCAGACCAGTCAGGGTGCCCATGCTGACCTGTGTCTACAGTCACAAATGCCTACAATGGACACATGAGCATCAGAACAGGACCACGGAGCAATGGAAGAAGGTGGCCTGGTCTGATAAATTCAAGAATGGTTTGAGGAACACAACAAGTTCGAGGTAATGACTGGGCCTTCAAATTCTCCAGATCTCAATCCAATCAAGCATCTACGGGATGTGCTGGAAAAACAAGTTTGATTCACCTTGCAATTTACAGTACTTAAAGTGGTTTTAAAACCGCAACATTTTTTACCTTAACCACTTCAGCACCGGAAGATTTTACCCCCCCTTCCTGACCAGAGCACTTTTTACAATTTGGCACTGTGTCGATTTAACTGACAATTGCACGGTCATGTGACGCTGTACCCAAACAAAATTTGCATCCTTTTTTCCTACAAATTGAGCTTTCTTTTGGTGGTATTTGATCACCTCTGCGGTTTTTATTTTTTGCGCTATAGACAAAAAAAAAAACAACAATTTTGAAGAAAAAACAATATTTTTTACTTTTTGGTATAATAAATATCACCAATTTAATAAAAAAAATTAATTTCTTTAATCAGTTTAGGTCGATATGTTTTCTTCTACATATTCTTGGTTAAAAAAACGCAAGCAGCGTATATTGATTAGTTTGCGCAAAAGTTATAGCATCTACAAACTATGAGAAAGAATTATGGCATTTTTACTATTTTTTTTTTTACTAGTAATGGCGGTGATCTGCAATTTTTAGCTGTACTGCGACATTGCGACGGACAGATCGGACACTTTTGACACATTATTGGCACCATTGACATTCATACAGCGATCAGTGCTATAAATATGCACTGGTTACTGTATAAATGTCACTGGCAGGAAAGGAGTTAACAGGGGGCAATCAAGGGGTTAAATGTGTGTTCCCCTCAGTGTGTTCTAACTGTATGGGGATAGGACTGACTAGGGGAGAAGACATATCGTTGTTCCTACTTAGTAGGAACAAACGACATGTCTCCTCTCCCTTGACAGAACAGGGATTTGTGTGTTTACACACACAAATCCCTGTTCGATCCCTCGTGCACGCGATCACGTGTGGCCGGCGACGATCGCGACCACCAGCCACACGCAGCGGACGTGCGCCCTATGGTGGCTCTTAAAGGGAACCCCAGCTGTACGGGGTTTCGCGCAGGGGACATGAGCTAAACCGGAACCAGTTCATGCATTCCCTGCATTAAGGTAAAAAATGTTTAGGCATTGATTTTGGCCCCCCCTATACTAACTTAAGCCCTCATTCGATCCAGCGCAGTGGATGTCTTCTCTCCCCTAATTTCCGAGGCTCGCTGGCTTTGCTGGGGCACTGGGAGCCATTGACTCCCAGTGCTGTAAATCAAAAGCTAGTGATGAGTCCCACTGTCTGTGTCGCAGCATTGGGGCTCGAGAGTAAGCAGGCACGAGTGCCTCCATGGGAAGCGTCTTGCCGCGGGGGCACTGGACAGAGAGGAGGAGCCAGAAGCGTCGGCGGGGGACCCGAGTAGAGCAGGTAAATATAGTGATGTTTATTTTTTTTAATTCCTTTACAATCACTTTAAGAAGTCCATGGCTTGACAGGCTATGGTGGGTGATCATAATGTTATTGCGGATTGGTGTATACAGCGCAGACAAATTACACAGTGGATCACTTTTCAAAGGTTGTATGTCGCCTCCTCACTATTGGTCTTAACCCCTACAAACCTGCATGCGATTGCAGAGAGTTTGTGGTGCGGCCCCATTCAGTTGAATGGGTCATGTTAGGTAGGCAGTAGTGCCCAACAAACACAACAGGGCGATAATTTCTGCCTGTGTATTTGTGTACACCCCCATCCGCTGCCTTTGCAGCTTAAGGGGGAGCAGTTGGGGGGGGGGGGGGCTGGTAAAACAGCTGCTCAACTGTGTGTTTTTACTAATGCTATTGGCAGACTTCTACTGTATGTCATTTCTGGTTTTACTATTAGTACCACTTTAAAGCTAGGTGTGATAGCAATGGTTGTAAAAGGAATAGGTACTTCAGCCAAAAGTTCCCATTGATGGAGGCCAGGAGGCCGAGGCACTTGCGGATTTCAACATATCATCAGATTCCACTCATACCGCGGAATTTATAGTACTTTGTTAAGTTAGCATTTAAGATTCTTTTACATTAAGAAAACATTGTGTGATCCATTTCTCTTATGTCAGCAGATTTTTCATTATCACAATATACAGTGGATGTCAAATATGCGGAATGTGGATCGTTGGAGCACTACTGCAGGAAGTCACATAGCCAAATTCACAATCTGCGGAATGCCAAAAGTATACATCAACTCTGACAGAAGGAGAAAACATAATACATCTGGGGTGCTCTTACACTGAACAGGGCTTCATTTTTATTTTCACTGTGGAAGCCACAAGGACGGCTATGCTGACAGAGTCCAAAAGTTTACTTGTTTTCAGTTTACAGCCATTTTACAGCTTTTGAATGGTGAAGCTGTGAAAAGAGCATCAAAGCAATCAAAGCATTCCTCCCTAAGAAACGGGGCAGACCATTGGTCAACTGGAAGGATTGTTTGTTCATGGGAGCATTTGTCATTCAAGTGACTGGATTACAGGCGAAGAGCTGGAAATCAATGAAATGGATGTTTGAGTTTTTCAGCAAGGGGTTGTTTAGGCCTCTTTAGGATTGGCTGTTAGTTGGGCCCTGGATGGAGGTAGAAAGTCACTAACAGGTCACAGATAAAAGGTGGTCATTAGCCATCATGTTTACACTGTGTTTGTATGTTATCACCTGCAGGATCTTGAGGACCATTTGGTCAGGGACAACCCTTGAAGCAATATCCAGCTACTGTAAAGTTAAGACACAGCTGTCAGTAATAAAAGCAGGTTATTTTAAAGAGCCCTAGTCTAAACAATGACTTTTCTACAGTTTATAGTGGCAGAGAAGTTCCCAGTATGCAACTTGGCTGATCTCTTAAATCATTGAAAAACTTGCTGTTGGTAGTGCCTGTGACTTACTTTGTTCACTCTACACCCCTCCAGGGCTCTGTTCCTCCATCGGAGGTGGAAATCAAACCCTACCCAAGCTTGTGTTAGTGCTTACATATGATTGATGACATCACATGATAGTGTTCGGGAGTCTGACCACTGAATGTAACAGCACTAGCACTGAATTATGGGAGGAGGAATGTTGTATGCCGCCTTCACCGCGGTTTTGCACTTTATTCACCCTTAGATGATTCAAGCAAGGCCGATTGTAGGCCTTATTTTTTTATGTTTCGGTCTACCTCTTTACCTTTGTAAAACACTTTCAATTAAAAACTATTGAAACAGAATTATGGGAGGAGGTCACATGCTCCCCCATACCCAAATAAAAACATTATTTTGTGAGAGCTCAAATGGAGCAGTGAGGGAGTATAGCATGGATATATACTGTACAGGTAAACGTGGTTCGGGGGGGGGGGGAGGGGGGGAGTCTACCAAGAGACCAGGAGGGAAGGAATACAATAAATTATAAATTACGCCTTTTTTTGGCATTATTCCTCTTTAAAATGGCCTGCACCGCCCATTCAAGTAACTTTATTGAGATGTGCAAAAGATTCAAGTAGTTCCTAATAGCATCACTTTAAAAAAAAAAAAGGGTGCTATTAATGCACCAAATTAAAAAATAATTACCTCCAGTTTGTATATAACAAAACTGGAAGCAATTAAGACCAAGTATAAGTTGGTGTACAGAGACAGGCAGAGTACCTATCGCTGTACGCAGAGATGACACAGATACCGCCCTACATGGGAACGTCACGAAGCTCCGCCTACGTGAAGTGTTGCATCCTTGCCAGACTTTCTCAAAGGTCTGCAATGGAACACTGAAAGTGGGAGGAGCTTCTTTACATCACGTAGGGTGGAGTCTCAGCGCCATGTTGCATTACTGGCTTAAACAAATTAAATCATCCAACGATATTCAATGGTGAGTACGTGCCATGTCCTCTCCACATGAAATAAAATTAAGTGCTCGGATAGTGTAATACTGTTTAAGATAAATTTATATAAAATTTAATGTAATTCTTCAAATATTGCACTCACATGTAATCAAACAAATAAAAGCACGTAGTAACAGCTTGCCACAGCAAGACCTGGCGTATTGTGGTCACAGCGGACCCGTTGTGTGTGTTCTGTATTTCACCAACACTGAATCATCAGACTCGGAGAGTCACTTCCGGTTTAGCGGCAATCGACACAGCTGGTTGCCGTACAGCCACGGCCGGACACGTTTCGCCATCACGACTTACTCATGGGATTGGCTGTATGGCACAGAAACCTTCCCTTTATAGTCTCACATCCATTACTGGCAGAAGTACTTTTACGGCGCATGCGCCCACTGCGTGTCACCCCAAACCAGAATATAACCAGCTCTTACTCTGTTTACATTCACATTGTGGGATACAAAATCAGTTTAGGTCAGAATATTATTACAAAAACCACGTCACCCTCCATAGCCAGCTTTGCAATTGCCTACAACGGGATGGGTAAAGTGCCCACATAACATTACACTATTGATGTCAATAGCAGCATAATCATAAACTTTAAATCAAGCACATGTTATGATAAGTTAGTTTGAGTCATTTAACTAATCGGTGTGCATAGATAATAATCCCTCCAATAATATTAGTGGGACCCAAAAATCAGTCAATACCTAAATTTATCATCCCCCTTCCTGAATTAAATTACAAAGAACTATTAGACCAAATTAGAAAATTAAAAATTATTAATAAAACAATTGAGATCCAGCTCAATATTCGAACCTCTAGGGAAAAGACTCTTTAATGAAAAGATCCACCTAGTTTCTCTTTGTGATAAATCAGGTACACGATTAGAGCCCCTCCATGATGGAAAGACACAATCTATTCCACAAAACTGTAATAGTGTTGGATCCTGGTTATGCTTTTCCTTAAAGTGCAGAGATACGCTATGATGTTTG
This sequence comes from Lithobates clamitans, assembly GCA_037952925.1. Lineage (NCBI taxonomy): Eukaryota > Metazoa > Chordata > Amphibia > Anura > Ranidae > Lithobates > Lithobates clamitans. The sequence continues at coordinate 850,317 of JBBGZY010000992.1, read as the reverse complement.
AATCCTTTTCTTATATTTGCTAGATGCTCAGCAATGCGTATCTTGAGGAGTCTTTTAGTTCTCCCCACATAGTATAACCCGCATGGGCATCATAGCAAATAAACCACATGTGAAGTGTTACATGTAATGAACTCATCTTTAGAGAATGACTTTTTATGTGTAAGTGGATAATTTTGTGTTTAATGCTGCTATTCACTATAGTTTAGAGTCCCCCTGTGTTTTCCTGTCAGCTACCCACACAAATCTCCAGGTTGGTGCCTGGGTTTAGATACATAGGGGTGCCAGTAAGAATAAATGGCAGCCCCACGCATCTCTACAGAGCATCACGTTTTGACTGCGGGTGGTTGTGGGTCCGAGAACAGCTGCAATTCCCCGAATCCGCAACCACCTGCTACAGTGTGAACCTAGCCTAATAGTATCATCTGGGGAAGGAGTTGTTGCCCGCTGGGAGAACACAATAGCTCCGCTGAAAGAATTCCCCCATCAACACTGGTGGTGTTGATGGGTGAAAGGAGAGATTTACATAATCTTTCTTAATAATCTATGGCCTGCTTTAGACCCGCTATATGAATTCCCCTGCATGTCACTTGGTCCTAATTGGGCAAAGTGATAGAGTGTCTTTAAAACAGATATAAATCTAAACTGTATGATACTTGGTTTGCTAAAGGACTCCATAACAAACTATAAAATTTTTGTATGAAATACTTGTTTTAACTTTTTCATCCTTTGCTGCATCTCAATTCTGCTGATGTCTCCTGGACCTGGTAGGTTAACTGGATCCTGTCTAAATTGGCCCTAGCATGTGTATGTATGAATGTGAGTTAGGGACCTTAGATTGTGAGCTCCTTGAGGGCAAGGACTGATGTGAATGTACAATGTAAAGGTAAAGTGCTGCATAAATTGTCAGCGCTATATAAGTACCTGAAATAAATAAATAAAATAAATAAATATTTTGTAGCCACCTCTTGTCTGCACGCATGTGCTCCAGCAATGGCTGCATGGCATTTCTTCCCAGGGTGGGTTTCCTGATGGTGATAACAGCAAAACATGCCTGTGTAATGTTTGTTGAATTGTCCACTTGTAGTCTCCATCAGAAGTCTGTGTGACAGGGTGACAACACATGATGACACTTAGATAGGGACAGAGCACTGTTGCCCAAAACAGGAAGTGTTTGAACAAGGACATTCATGGCAGGATCATAGGTAAATTTTATTAAAAGCTGCATTTTTTTTTTTATTAAGTTGACTGTTGAAATGACAACATGTTCAAGCTTATGGGACTTTAGTGACTGAGTTCACAAATACATTAAGGTTCCTGGGAATAAATGCGCACTATACTGCCCCCTCACCACCACTTTAGCATGCTGTGGGCACGCACCACTTCTATCTTTTTTTTTAACCTTCCACATGTTTATATTTATTATAGGCAAGAATTGCTTCCTGAAAGAGTAATGGTTTGCTGAAATTCCATTGGGATTACGTTATGTGCTGTAAAAATACTTCAGTCTCAGTCTTAAAAAGGTTTTCTGAGACTGGAAAGTTATTTCAAGTTATCCTCCATGTTAAAAAGGTTGAGAAAGGTTTTTCGGGAAGGTAATTAGTATGTGGCATATCCACATTTATTGGCAGTTCCTTAGACTCCACACTGCAGATATCAACAAAAATATTCAGAAATTCTTACTTTTCTGATCCACTTACTTTTCCCAGGTCACTGATTCAAACTATTAACGTCAATTGGGCAGCATAACAAATCAGGCCACTAGCATTTTCAGGAGGTAATCCTGAGTGACAATCTCCATACTGCTTGTGGTATATTCTATGCAGCACTTGGCCCTGCCCATTCATTGTTGAACTAATCCATAAAGCCGGAGATCCTGGTCAGCTGATCTTAACAAGGTCCTTCTTTACCTGTCAAGGGCTGCCCAGAAGTAACAAAGGGTGTACTCAAACTGGGCAAAGTTACCCCTCCCCACTGATCTACGCTTACATTGTACTTGAAAGGAAGCGTTCCCGGGGCACACTTCCATCATCACCTCTGCTAACCAGACCGCAGTGCTTCCTGCTTGCATGATCAGTGATCTATGGAGAGTTCAGTGCTCAAGCATAATTTTCGCTCACACTGAAGGAAACTGTACCGGACCACAAATGAACCATACCTAGGACCCCACCTCTTATATGTGGTCCCAAGCATGGTACACTTAACCATTCCTGGGCATGGTTCAGAGCACCCACACTACACAAATTAACTGAAACAAGGGTATAAACTGTGCCAGGTATGGGTAAAACTACCAGTGTGAGTACACTCTAAGTTGTAAGCTTTGTCTATAAAGTCTAGGGCAGGCCATACACGGTTCGAATCTCGGCCGGTTTAGCAGGAACCTACTGAGATTTGAACCATGTTTGGTCATGCTGAATGTACCAAGTTGATCGATCAACTTGGGTACAACCAGCCTGCTGGGTTTTACCTGTGATTATCGCTAGTAGCTGCTAGCAATAATCACTGTCTTCTCCCAGCAGGGTGGGCTTCCCCCACCATGAGAAGACAATGCCTCTGCAGGAGGGATTCCCGCATCAACACTTTCAGTGAATTTCTTTCGGGTTGCAGGAAAGAAATTTGCTACTTGTATGGCCTAAGTATGATTGATCATTTGACATCTACAGTATACAGTTTATACAGGAAATGCAGACTACTGGTGGACCAGATAGTAGCACTAGCAAATTATACTGCATAAAGTTAAAATAGGGCAGTATTTATGGATGTTGCCCTTTTCAATATGACTGTAGTACACCAATATTGGGGTGGTGTAGTCTGGGTTCCTGCGGAGTCCTTTTTGCTGGCTGGATAACGGCAGAAGATTTCCCCCCACCCTCAGCATGTTCATGAAAGCAGAGCTCTTTTTTTCCAGATGCACTACTGCTGTCACCAGCTGAAGCAAATCCTCCACGTCTTCCTCCAGAGAATGCCCTGGAGGCCAGGACATGCAGCAGTTATATGCCCCATGCTATTTAGTTGATTCTCCATGGGAACATACCAAGAATTTACTTAGGCTGGGGGTATGCTGACGGCTATGTTCTTTGGATGGTAGAAGACCTCCCCAACAAGAATGGGACAACAGAAAAACCTAGTCAGACATGCAACTCAAAACATAAGAGAAATATCTTGAGTTGATTCAATGTTTACACAGTGTTGAGAAAGCATGCTAGTGACTGGATACCTGAAAATTCTACAGGTTCAGGCAAACAATAGCATGTCTGTGAGTTGTAAAATACAGCAAAAGACATCTTTCAGTACCATTGTTGACTGAAACTGAAATCAGCCAGGATGGCTTTATTTGAAGATTCTGTTTTCCTCTGGTAAGAGATAAGCATGATGATGATGATGCAAGTCCCAGAACACATGTTCTTAAAACATAGGCATGTGTATGTCAGTGTTGGGTTAAAAACATGTAGGGGTTGTTTATTTCATAACTGGAACTAGTCTATAGGTCTATAGTCTATAGGTACTTCTAGATAGAACCCAAATACTAAGGGCAAATCATAACAAGATGGTGGCACAATGATTAACCATGATGACCTAAAGCAGAAGAGTCTGTGGTCAATATTCTACTGGAGTGTTGCTCGTGTTGGACTGTTTATGCTGTTCCTATGCAATTTACATCTCACAGTCCAAAGTACAATAGTATAGTACAGGGGTGGTATGTCTTTACTGCCCACAGTTGTTGAAGGAACAATACACTGTGGACCAGGTCTGATAGGAAGGCGATGAAATCCATCAGTGTATCCCAGATAGATACACAAAATAGAAATCAAAGTTCAACAAGTCATTAGAGACTTGAAAACATAGGGACAAGGGACTTTACTTACAGTCAGTGTGATATATGGGTGATGGCTGCAGACTTAGATATACTATAGCTTCTATGAATGAAAAAATGATCTATGAATGGAGGAAGCGGACCTCTAATTCCCACTGGCTACCATGCTAATGTACCATAAGCTGTAGATTAAGTAATTATTCGCAGTGGTTTCCTGAGACTGGAAAGTTATTTCAAGTTATCCTCCATGTTAAAAAAGTTGAGAAAGGTTTTTCTGGAAGGTAATCAGTATGTGGCATATCCACATTTATTGGCAACCATACCATCTTCTCTCTGTATTCTGCCATTGGTAAAAAATAATGCTGTGTACACACGACTAGACTTTTCGACCAAACTGGTCCGACAGAACGAATCCGTCGGACAATTCGATTGTGTGTGGGCTTCATCAGACCTTCTCTGTCCAAAAATCTGTCGGACTTAAGAAATAGAACATGTTTTAAATCTTTCAGACGGACTCGAGTCAGATCGAAAAATCCGTTCGTCTGTATGCTAGTCCGACGGACAAAAAAGGACGCAAGGGCAGCTATTGGCTACTGGCTATGAACTTCCTTATTCTAGTCCGGTTGTATGTCATCATGTTCAAAACGATCAGACTTTGGTGTGATCGTGTGTAGGCAAGTCCGTTTTGGAACTCCGTCGAAAAGTCCTTCGGAGTTCAGTCCGACGAAAAGTCCGGTCGTGTGTACACGGCATAAGGTTGCACCAATATTGGTACTGGTGCTGATACCGAGTATTTGCAGGAGTACACATGCAAATACTTCGATACCCCAATCGGATACTTTTTGCGGTACGATTGAATGAATGAAAATGAATGGGCTCAAATCGCACTGCAAAGAATTGCATGCAATTTGAACAGGAATACGGTGCAATTCCTGTCCGAATCGCATGCAGCTTCCCCCGCATTGCTCCTGTGTAAACCCAAGCTTGTCATAGTGACTTCAGCCTGGGTTCACACAGGAGCGGTGCAGGAAACCTCCCTGTATGACGAGTTCCACCAGCCAAGCTCCGGCTCCTAATCCAACTGTGGATATCGGTGGCTGTGGCTTGGGCTCCTCCTTCCCCTCCCACCATTTTGTTTCCCGCTACCAGAGGCGGCTCTCTTCCCCCAGCCTCCAGCGGTTTGAGCCATCTACCAGCCCATCCTTATAGACTCATCTGATCATGACATACCTTTTGTTGCTTCCACCATGTGAGTGCAATACTATATGCTTTTACTTTTTGTATTAATAAAAACGAGTTGCTAAACTATATTGGGCGCCTTTCAGCTTCCTTTCCATTTGTTTCAGATGGCGTTGCGGGAAACCGCATTCGATTTGGACAGGAATCGCACCACATTCCTGTTCAAATCGAATGTGATTCTTTGCAGTGCGATTTGAGCCCATTCATTTCGTATGGTCTCAAATCGCACCACAAAAGGTATTGGTACTTAGTATTGGCAAATACTCGACCAAAAGTATCTGTACTCGTACTCCGTGGTAAAAAACCCGGTATCGGTGCGACCCTATTAAACAATCGACACTGATGGCTATGACCCACTGTATTCAAAGTGAAGACAAAACTATTTTTATTGCCATAGCAACCAAACGACAGTGTCATTGAGGAATGAAATGTTCTGAATGGTTGCTATCGGTAACAATAAAGGTCTTCCTTTAGATAACAATGCCTAAAGCTGGATACACACTATACAATTTTCTGTAGATTTTTACCTTCAGATTTACCGAAACCATATAATATGAGGTCAAACCTTAAAGCGGAGTTCCACCCAAAAATGGAGTTCCACCCAAAAATGGAACTTCCTCTTTAAGTGAAGGTGACCCCCTGACATGCCACATTTGGCATGTAATTTTTTTGGGGGGGAGAGGATACCCTCTCTTTAGGGGCATCCAGCTCCCACGTCCTACTGGGGCTCTGTGGAGCCAGAAGGACGTTCACCTCTCCCCCCTCCCTCCGTGTAATCTTCTGGGACACATCACAGGTCCCAGAAGATTGCCTGGCCAATCACAGCGTGCAGAGAGGCTCGCGAATGCACAGTGCGTGCCCAGCTGCAAAGCCACAGCCGGGCGCCCACAGTCACAATGCCGGCGCCGAGGAAAGGAGGGGGGAGAGGAGCGGGGGTTCGTTCTCCCACATTGCTGGACCATGGGACAGGTGAGTGTCCGATTATTAAAAGTCAGCAGTTACATTTTTTGTAGCTACTGACTTTTATATGGGTGGAACTTCGCTTTAAGAGCTTCCATTTGTATGCAATCAGGCAGGCCCTTGCACTACATGGTTTTGGTAAATCTAAAGGAAATCAGACAACAAAAGTTGTATAGTGTGTATGGGGTCTTATGCTCACAAACTGGACATATAAGAACATTGAATATACCATATACATTGCCTTTAAAAAAAGCAGAAAACTGATCGGTTTCAGATCAGTTGTAAGTTGTCTACGCACACAAAATTACCGTAAAGGGCAGTTTTTTATTCTGGAAACTAGAGCAGCTCAGATATTCCCCTAGAAGGCAAAGGAATTATAATTATTGCAAAAAAAACATTAACTCTGTGCACCAAAATGATGGTGGCCTTCTAAAGGAAATCCATGAACGGACCATGGCGGACCATCAGGGTTAAAATAAAAGTTTATATAAAAGTGAGCTGTGCTGTCTGATCCTCTCCAGAGATTCAGAGCTACAACAAAAAAGAACATTAACGCTTTAAGTTGCCAAGTACTCCGACACACAGTTCTGAACCTTCTTACCAGGCCCGTCTTTGTGGAAAGGCCACATAGGTGGGCACAGTTAACATTCAAGGGGAAGCCAAGGTGCCGTATTCTTATAGGTTTTGTCTTATTATTTCCTGGAAAAAATAAATTGAACGACAAACAGGTACCACATATTTGTCTCTGTATAATGTGAGGACACAAACATCTACGCTGGCAGAGGAGAAGCCCAATAAAGCGGACTAGGAGGCCCCATCATTGAAATCCGCCTCGATTCTTACCACTTTTCTACGAACCTGTATACACTGTACACGGCGGTCCTTCCTGTTGAGACGGCAGGCATTTTAAAGTGGCAACACGGGTTAATTTCATGGCAGCGGTGTTGTATGACTTACCAGTTGTGGGCAGCGTAGACCAGTCTCTTTGAGGCTCTCCTCTGTCTCCATGTGTTGCTGTGGCCTCAGCAGCCCCCAGTCCTCCCAAATTCACACACCTGGTTGGAGTTGTCGGGGTCTTGGGCGACTCATTTTATGGCAGTGCGTCTGGCCCATCTCAGGCGTTGGGGGGCACACAGTGAGCCGCTTGTTCTGAACTCAGGATTCTCTTTATGCGAGTTTGGCAGCTTCAACGTCTTCTTCCCATCCCGGCTCCAGGAATGCTTCCAGCTTGCCAGATGCTGCAGGAAGTTGAGGGAAAGTAACTGTCCTCGGTCACCGGCTAATCCTTTCTCAATGATTCCACTACGTCCAGCTTATTTCACAGCCCCCAAGACTTGTGTGCCTTTCTCCTACTCTGGTCTGAACTCCCTCCCTTTCCTTAGTTCAGTCTATGACCTCCTCTCCCTCACTCCTCCTCTACATGAAACTCACCCTCTCTATTTGTCTGCACTTCTCAGTCAATATCTAACCAGCCCCTCTGCACAGCCATACAGTTTGCTCAAGGAGTCTGCCTGCCTGCAGAGAGTGTCAGCTGTGGGGGGGAGGCAGGCTGATGCTTCCTATGACACATGGACAGAGAGGGCTTTACAATGTATCCAGAGGAAAAGACTGGGCGGGAGGAGCACCACCAATGTCTGAAAGAGACAAGGCACACATGGAAGGTGACGACTAGAGAAATCCTTCTGGGCAAACAAAAAAGAAGTTCACAAAGAAAAAGTTTTTACTAGTGTAGCTTGTAATAAACTCATATACAATAGTAAATCAAAAATATATACCTGTATAATAATATAAATCAGCCAGCACAGCCAAAGACCAACAGCACAATTACAAAAATAGAAAAATGCTTAAAATTATTTTGTGTAAAAAGGGATATTAAATGTCAATGTATTGTCATGCCGCGTACACACGATCGCACATTCCGACAACAAAATCCATGTTTTTTTCCGACGGATGTTGGCTCAAACTTGTCTTGCATACACACGGTCACACAAATGTTGTCAGAAATTCCGAACGTCAAGAACGCGGTGACGTACAACACGTACGACGAGCCGAGAAAAATGAAGTTCAATAGCCAGTGCGGCTCTTCTGCTTGATAGCATGCGTGGAACTTTGTGCGTCGGAATTGTGTTCACACAATCGGAATTTACGACAGCGGATTTTGTTGTCGGAAAATTAGAGATCCAGTTCTCAAATTTTGTTTGTCGGAAATTCCGACGGAAAATGTTGAATGGAGCCTACACACGGTCGGAATTTCCGACAACAAGCTCCCATCGAACATTTCCCGTCGGAAAATCCGACCGTGTGCACACGGCATTAGTATTGTTGACATTTAATATCACTTTTTACACAAAATAATTTTAAGCGCTGCATTTTTCAATTTTGATATACAATAGTAGAATTTTTTTGCTTCAAAAACGTATGTTCCATTTACTAACCGTTATTTGGGTCAAAGCACCATTCGTTTTTGGACTGCAGTGACAGGAAAATTCGAAGGAGCGGGATTGAACATTTGTATGGGGTTTTCCCTCAGGAAAGGCCATTCGTTCCAAAATCAAATATTAAAAGCAAAGTAAATTTTGAAGTAATTTCAAATAACATTCATTAAAAGCCGTAGTAAACCTTGGTAAAATATAATAATAAAAAAAAAAAAACAAAAAAAAAACAAAAACAAAAAAACAAAACAAAAACACAACAGGTCCCCCTGCAGGCTCATGTCGTAATGTACGCACCGCATACTAGCACCTTATGAAAAGACTTACCTAAAAAACAGATCACTCCAGTGGTGCACTATAACTTCCGACAGGGATTCCGTCTTCACCAGGTCCTCCTTTCCGGGTTCATGGACCCAGGCCACTTGAATGACTAAGCCGCAATGACATTGTTGCAGGAGTCACGGCCGCTGCACAGCTCTCTAAATGGACGGCATGCTGTCCATTGAGAACGCATTGTGACGTCACCGGCTGCTACACATGTAAATGTCTACTAAATGATGCATGTTGAGGAGATATTTACTGTACCTACAGGTAAGCCTTTTTATAGGTTTATCTTTAGGTACAAGATAAAAGGCGGCGTTTACTACCGCTTTAACCACTTCAGCCTCGGAAAGATTTATGACCAGGCCATTTTTTGCAATACGGCACTGCGTTATTTTAACTGACAATTGCGTAGTCGTGCGACGATGTACCCAAATAAAAATTTATGTCCTTTTTTCCCCACAAATAGAGCTTTCTTTTGGTGATATTTGATCACCTCTGTGGTTTTTATTTTTTGCGCTATAAGCAAAAAAAGAGCGACAATTTTGAAAAAAAACCACAATATTTTTTTACTTTATGCTATAAAATATATCCAATAAAAAAATGTAAAAAAATAAATTTAAATTCTTCATCAATTTAGGCCAATATGTATTCAGCTACATATTTTTGGAAAAAAATCCCAATAAGTGTATATTGGTTATATTATCTACAAATAATGGGATATTTTTATGGAATTTTAATTTTTTTTACTAGTAATGGTAATGGTAATCAGCGGGACTGCGACATTGCAGTGGACAAATCGAACACCTGACACTTTTTAGGGGACCAGTGACACTAATACAGTGATCAGTGCTAAAAATATGCGCTATTATTATTACCAACAGTTTGCGCAGCGCTTTACAACATGAGGGCAGACAGTACAGTTACAATACAATAAAGGAGGATTTAGAGGGCCCTGCTCGTTAGAGCTTACAATCTAGGAGGGTGGGTCAAAGTGATACAAATGGTAAAACTGTGGGGGATGATCTGATGGAGAAAGTAAAACTACATTTGTTAGGTGGGAGCAGGATAGGCTTCTCTAAAGAGAAGGGTTTTCAGGGATCATCTAAAAGCAAGCAGAATAGGAGATAGTCAGACAGATTGAGGTAGGGAGTTCCATAGGATAGGAGAGGCTCGGGAGAAGTCTTGGATGTGAGCATGGGAGGAGGTGACGAGGAAACTAGAGAGCAGGAGGTCTTGGAAGGAACAAAGGGAATGAGTAGGTTGGTATTTTGAGACTAGGTTAGTGATGTAGCTGGGGGCCGAGTTGAAGATGGCTTTGTAAGTTGATGTTAGCATTTTGAATTTTAATTTGTTGGGTGAGGGACTGGCAGAGAGGGGTAGCAGACACTGCGTGGTTGGTAAAGTGGATGAGTCTGGCAGCAGCATTCTTGATGGACTAAAGGGGGGATAGCCTATAGCAGTAGTCAAGGCGAGAGATAACCAGGGAGTGAACTAGCAACGTTGAAGTGTCATTTGTTAGGAAGGGGCGTATTGTTACTGTACTGACACTGGAAGGGAAGGGGATAACCTCAGGGGCGATCAAAGGGTAAAGTGTGTCCCTAAGGAAAAAACAGGATGGGGAGGCGCCGACCTGAGTGTAGTACTAAAATGATGACTTTAATAGGATAAGATTAAAAACACTTACAAGATGATAGAAGATGCATGCTTGTCAAAGTAAAGTGCAGTCCTGGCATTCCACATGGCTCTGTGGGTCCTACCGCTGTTCCCGATAGCTGGAAAGGATTGAACAGCTGGCTGGAATGGATCACAGGTGGATACTAGAGGCCAATAGAAGGAGCAGTCAGCTCCGAGCGCGTAGCCTTTCATCACTGCAGCCCTGATTGACAAGATTCCAGCCCTGCCTAGGTCCAGACGCCGGTGACATCACTTCCTGTTCCACGGTCCATGCTGGTCTGTGTGGAGCCGCTTGGTTCCCTTGCTCCTGGAGAAACACTGTGATCCATTCCAGTCATACAGCGTGGACATACTTTGCCGGGAGGCCTTCAATAGACGTCCTCCCCTTTGCATACTCCCCGGCACGCACTGTGATCACCGAGTCAATTAGACTCGGATGATCACAGATCGAAGTAAGGGGCCAATCTTGGCCACTTACCACGTGATCAGCTGTCAGCCAATGACAGCTGATCACGTAATGTAAATAGAAGATCGGTAATAGGTTTTTTTTTCTCCTCAGGCTGTCAGCGTGAGGAGAACAAAAATCCGATCACCGGCCTCTGTGCAAGGGACATCGGTCCCAAAGAGGAAGATGCACAGCCATCTCATCTGTGCCCACCAGTGCCACCTGCCAGTGCATAACAGTAGCACGAATCAGTGCCCACCAGTGCATAACAGTGCCAGCAATCAGTGCCACCTATCAATGCCCACGAGTACCACCTATCAATGCCTACCAGAGGTGCCAATCCGTGCCACCTAGCAGTGCTGCCTATCAGTGTCACCTACCACTGCCGATCAGTGCCCACCACTGCCACCCATCAGTGCCCATCACTGCCACCCATCAGTGCCAGCTATCAGTGCCAGCTATCAGTGCCACCCATCAGTGCCACCTCTCAGTGCCCACCAATGCCACCCATCAGTGCCCACTGGTGCCACCTCATCAGTGCCGCCTATCAATGCCAATCAGTGCAGCCTCATCAGCGTACCTCAGTGACGGAGAAAAATGACCTGTTTGCAAAATTTAATTCCAAATATAAAACGGTTTTGTATTTTTTTTTTTTCATTTTCGGTCTTTTTTATTTATTTTTTAACAAAAAACTAAAAACCCCAGATGTGATCAAATACCACCAAAAGAAAGCTCTATTATTTGTGGGGAAAAAAATGATAAAAATTCAGTGTATGACCGCACAATTGTCGTTCAAAGAGTGACAGCGCTGAAAGCTGAAAATTGGTCTGGGCAGGAGGGGGTTTTAAGTGCCCAGTGAGGAAGTGGTTAAAGTGCCCACTTTTAGCAGGAGTGTAAATCTAGTGCCAAAACTATATGTACTAAAGCCTCATACACACGATAGGACTTTGTACAAACTTTCCCTTGGATTTTTGTACAAAGGGTGTTGGCCATAAGTTTGTATTGCATACACACTGCAGAACTTTTTCAGCCAACTTTCACCAAATCATGTGGTTTTTCAGCTCTTTACCACCACTCTTTGGTCAACTTCTGTAATGTTGTCTGATATTGTGTCAATCTCGCCGCTTTTATCGGCGAGATTGACACCTTGCGAGCCAGGTTCACACTGGTGCGGGGATCCGACTTGGATCCCCTCCAATGCCAGGCACTGTGTTTGGTATGAATCTTGAGAGGGAACTCCACACCAAATTTTAAATAAAAAACCAGCATGGGTTCCCCTCCAGGGGCATACTAGGCCCTTAGGTCTGGTATGCATTTTAGGGGAACCCCTACGCTGAAAAAACGGTGTGGGGATCCCCCCAGGATCCACAACAGACCCTTATCTGAGCACGCAGCCCAGCCGGTCAGGAAAGGGAGTGGGGATGAGCGAGCGCCCCCCCTCCTGAACCGTACCAGGCCGCATGCCCCAAAGCACCTTGTCCCCATGTTGATGAGGACAAGGGCCTCTTCCCGACAACCCTGGCCATTGCGGGCGGGGGCTTATCCGAATCCGGGAGCCCCCTTTAATAAGGGGGCCCCCAGATGTGAATGAGTATGGGGTACACCGTACAATAAAAAAAAAAAAAACACTACACGGGTTTTTATAGTAATTTATTAGACAGCTCCGGGGGTCTTCTTCCGACTTCGGGGGTCTTCTTCCGACTTCGCCGCTCTCTCCGGCCTCTTCTCCCGGTGTCCAGTTCTTCTCCCGGTGTTCGGTTCTTCTGCCGGCTCCTCCGCTATCTTCTGCCGCTCTTTTGCTAGCGGTGGCCTAGACTTCTGCATCGTCTTCTTCCCTCTTCGCTCCTTCCGATGTTGACACAACGCTCTCTCTAGCTGTAATGCTGTCTGAGCGCTCCGCAATGTCTTATATAGGCGGTGACCCCGCCGCTTATGACGTCACAGTCCCGGGGCATGCTGGGACTGTGAGGTCATATGGGGGCATGGTTATCAGATGACATGACCCCGCCCCCTTATGACCTCACAGTCCCAGCATGCCCCGGGAATGTGACGTCATAAGGGGGCGGGCTCACCGCCTATATAAGTCATTGCGGAGTGCTCAGACAGCACTACAGCGGGAGAGAGCGTCGTGTCAGCATTGGAAGGAGAGAAGAGGGGAGAAGACGAAGAAAACCGGGCCACCGCTAGCAAAAGAGCGGCAAAAGAGCAGAAGATAGCGGAGGAGCCCGGCAGAAGAACCGGAGAGCGGGAGAAGAGGCCGAACACCATAAGAAGAGGTCCTGCACCGGGAGAAGAGGCCAGAGATCGGGAGAAGAACCGGACATCGGGAGAAGAGGCAGGAGAGAGCAGAGAAGAACCGGACATCGGGAGAAGAGGCCGGAGAGACCCCCGAAGTTGTAAGAAGACCCCCAGAGCTGCCTAATAAAATTACTTTAAAAACCTCTGTAGTGTGTTTTTTTATTGACACTTTTTTCCCTAGGTGAATGGGTAGGGGTAAGATGTACCCCATACTCATTCACTTAGGGTGGGGGGCCGGGATCTGGGGGCCCACTTATTAAAGGGGGCTCCCGGATTCTGATAAGCCCCCCGCACGCAGACCCCGACAACCAATGGCCAGGGTTGTCAGGAAGAGGCCCTTGTCCTCATCAACATGGGGACAAGGTGCTTTGGGGTGGGGGGTCCGCAGGGCGCCCCCCCTCCCCCAAAGCACCCACCACCATGTTGAGAGCATGCGGCCTGGTATGGTTCAGGAGGGGGGGTGCTCGCTCGTCCCCACCCCCTTTCCTGACCGGCCGGGCTGCGTGCTCGGATAGGGGTCTGGTATGGATTTTGGGGGAGGAACCCCACACCCTTTTTTCGTCGCGTAGGGGGTTCCCATTAGAATCCATACCAGACCTAAGGGCCTGGTATGCCCCCAAAGAGGAATTCCCTCTCACGCTCGCCGCAATAGGAAAATTTGTTTTTCCTATTGCAGCCAGCGCGAAATGTACAGTACCCTGTCGCCGAGAACCAGCGCAATGGGTTCGTGGCTGCATACTGTAGTTTGTACAGAAGTCCGATGGTTTTGTGTAAGTATGTAGTCCGATGGTTTTGTGCTCCATCGGACTTTTGTTGCCGGAAAGTTTGTGCGTTCGCACAGCCAACAAAAGTCCGATGGAAACAGAAAAAGTTTGTCCGATGGAGTGTACACACGGTCGGATGTTGCTCCAAAACAGCTAATTTGCATGTTTGTTGTCAAAAAGTCAGATCGTGTGTACGGGCCTTTAGTGTATTAAATGTTTCCTTTTTGTTTTGTTTTTCTTGGTCTCTTTTAGGAAATTGTCTTTGCAAAATGATCTTTCCAAAGGAAGAGATATCCTTTCTTAACCGCCTCTGGAAGATTTTACCCCCTTCATGACTAGGCCATTTTTTTTTTTGTTATTTCACACTGCACGGTCATGCAATTCTATTTTTTTTTTTTAATTTCTACTATAAAACATATCAATTAAAAAAAAAAAATCAAACTTCTTTTACACTACTAATGACGGTGATCAGCGGGTTCTCCAATGATTAATGGCCGGGATTGCTGACAGACTCCCGCTGAGTACAATCACAGTGGGTGTTGTATATATATATGTGTGTGTGTGTGTGTCGCTTTGCCTGCACATTGCGGGCGGGCGGTCTGAAACTGGTTAAGCTGGCCATAGATGGATTGAAATTTGGCAGCTATAGCAGGGACTGGTCAAATTTTAAATTTTTACACCATTTAAACCATCTATGGCCATTCTCACAAACGGGCTTGATGGAAACATTGTGTTCAATCAGAGTTGCAGCCAATCAACTGCAGTGCTGATCAGTGTATTCTGTGGATGGAGGGATCTATTCAGTTTTTTTTTCGATCAGTCCACTGGCTGATTGAAAAAACTGACCCATAGATGGCCAGCTTAAGTGCTCATTCATACTTTTTGTATTCACTTCCATTTACTTATTTGTGGTGTATTAAGGTGCAATATGTTGCATGTTAATGTATGTCTGCCCACCTCTGCATGCAGTATTCATTCAGTATGTGAAGTCAATAGAAAAAAAAAAAAAAAACAACATATGCCAACCAATATCTGAAAAGCAATACACCACAAATCACTTTTCAGAGGTCTGCCTGCTCATGTGCAAGAAGGCAATCAATTCAATTTGAAGGTACTGGTAATACATCCTAATGCATACAAAAGCAAACAGGTGCAGTATTTTTGACAACGCAGTGCACAACACACACTATGTATATTGTAATATGTTGTGCTGCAGGTACCTTGTCAGCTACTGTACATGTGCGTTGGAGTGAAAGATGTAAATTACACTACAACACACATACTATCCATATAGTCATAAATGTAATGGGGTGCAAAACCAAGAGTCAAATATTCACTCGCGCAAAGTGTAAAAAAAAATAGAATACCAAAACACAACAAAAAAAGAAAAAACGGGGTTGCTGCAACCTAAATGGCATGTGTAAACCATCAACAAAATAAATTATAATGGAAGCTGCTCTACCCTTTTTCATGTACCATAAACCAATGTGTGCAATATAAAGTGCTATAAGTGCGTACAAATTACACAAGTACAAAATTAGATATGATGTGTGCAATATATATATATATATATACACACACACATAAGTAAAGTGCTAAACAGTGCATTTAAAGTGCTACACATAAAATAAGTAAAAAAAGGCTCTATAATGTACTGTGAAAATCCATCAGGAAAATTAAAAAGTTCACAAAATTAAAAACAAGTAAAAAAAAAAAAAAGCCGTTCTAATACTTCTCTTTTAAATACAATGGTTGGAGAATATGGTAAGGCTGTACGTGGTGTAACTGAACAGTACAAGTTTCACAGACAGCCTCAGTGACAGCGTACACTGGCAGCGCATATTTGTCTGTGGAACTTTTCTTTTTTTCTTTTTTACAAATTGCTTTGCTTGCATACATCAACACCCAATCTGATTCATTTCAATTTGAAGAAAAAAATGCTCTTTCTTTCAGTCACCTTTAGCTGTGACACATGCATTTTCTATAAACAGTAATAGGCCGGCTTTGACTAACAGATAGAAATTGGCCAGTAGCTCACTGAGCCTGTCCTTGTTCTCACTGATCCAAAACTATCCTGACGCTGGCCAATTTCTATCAGACTTTCATTAAGAATGAAGAAACTGCAGATGACACTTCAGTGTAAAATTGGCCAGCAGCAGACCATTTTTAATGAGGGAGAATTGGCTGAAATGTACATTTTAAAAAAGTCCATATCAGCATAAAAAAAAAAAATAAACCCATAAAAGAAGGAAAGACTCCAAATTACCACCCCTGAAACAAAGCCCACTTTTTAAAGCGGAAACTTAAAGCAAAAAAATAAATAAATAACGCAACAAGCAAAAAAAAAAAACAAAATAAACAAAAACAGTTGAACCTTAAATAAAGTCACTATCATATCAAAATAGAAAAAGGTTAAAGCCAGGACTATAGTTGTTGCAGACTTTTTGATTTCCCTCCTGTTGCTGCTGCATTATTCTTCTGTGGAATGGACAGAGTTAAGATAAACACTCTTTTGTGTACAAATGCAGCAGCCATATTTAAGAAGACCAGTAGGTGAACATTCAATAATACAGAAATGCAACAGCCATCTTTAAAGCGGGTTTCCACTCTCTCTGATAGATTTTTTTTTTGTCCTAATGACATTGATTGCTATATAGCAATGGGGAACTCACCTGCCCCGTTTTTCAGTGACATTGCGTTTTTTTTTGCCTTAATAAAGTAACTTTGAAAACTAAATGTTGATGTTTGTCATCTTGCCTGTGGGCATGTGAAGCCCACAGGCATCCTCTTCCGGGATACGGTGCTGCTGATCGACCAGCATGCACCGCCCGTTCT
This sequence comes from Lithobates clamitans, assembly GCA_037952925.1. Classification (NCBI taxonomy): domain Eukaryota; kingdom Metazoa; phylum Chordata; class Amphibia; order Anura; family Ranidae; genus Lithobates; species Lithobates clamitans. Next base: position 833,535 of record JBBGZY010000992.1, on the reverse strand, counting down.
TTTCAGATCTCGTGCATGCGCATTAGACCGCAATCGGAGCGCCGTCAACAGCTGTGCCTGTCGTAATGACGTCACTCCCACTATGGAAGTCTCTCGATAACTCTTGGAACAGGCGGCCGCACTGACTCCTGGGAACAATGACACAAGCTCCCAGGAGCCAGTGCGGCTTACAGGAAGTGAGTAATTAGCCGCTCCAGACACGCCCCTAACCGCAGCCTGTGCTTCCTGCAGAAAACAAAGACAGCTTCAAGAACAAAGGTAAAGGCTGTAAAAAAAAAAAAAAGTGCCGTTTTGTCATTAGGACATTGCGGTAATCAGCTGCAGTTAGTGTAGGAAAATCGGGTGGAGCTCCGCTTTAAGTAGACCACTGACCACAGGCTTGACACCATCTGAACCAAATATGTTTATCTTGGTCACATCAGACCACAGGACATGGTTTCAGTAATCCATATCCTTAGTCTGCTTGTTTTGAGCAAACTGTTTGCGGGCTTTCTTGTGCATCATCTTTAGAAGAGGCTTCCTTCAGGGGCGACAGCCATGCAGACCAATTCGATGCAGTGTGCAGCGTATGGTCTGAGCACTGACAGGCTGTCCCCCCACCCCTTCAACCTCTGCAGCACTCATACGTCTATTTCCCAAAGACAACCTCTGGATAGGACACTGAGCATGTGCACTAAACTTCTTGCAAAACACCGTCAAACGCGGCATGTAAACGCGGCAAAACTGACGTTTTAAACGTGGGTTACTATCTGTCAAGATAAATCGTTCATGAGAGGTTGTAAAAACATCCTGTGTACATGAAGCCTTAAAAGCATCAGATCAAACCAAGATCGGTGTGATCAGATGCTTTTCCAAGCCAATAATGACTTGTTTACAACTGGAAAAATCAGACGTGACAAAATACTCGTCACTTCTGGTTTCTTAGACCGTAGAGATGATAGGGATTGTTGCGGCCTTCGGTCACCCCTATAGTAAGCCAGCGGAAGCACCGGCTGCAGTCCTGGGCTCCCCAGTGGGACGGGAGAGCTCTGGAAGGCGGCAGAAGACGGGATGGGGCAGACCTCTTTCATTGTTTGTAAAAGCGATGCTGCGGCTAATTAGATTATCAGGTACTGAAGTCTATCACCAGCTGAAAACGAAGATACTGGGATGATGTCTGTAGATGGAGGCATCATCCCCATATAACCACCTAAACCCCCGTGACGTACCAGTGCAGCAACCCTACAACTCTTGCAGAGAATCCAGTGAAAAACACCAAATGCAATACTAATACATTTTGAATAAGTTATTTAGAAAACATCATTTGACATTGGCCGCTCTGCTGAGTACTGCAACTCCAAACATTCTGGTAGGTGGCAAAAATCCTGTGTAATAAAACTAGTTAGGAGATATCACACTGTGGCAATTCTGATTCACATAGAGCAAAGTTGTAAATCCTTAGTAAACTAATGCCCCATACACACGATCAGAAATTCTGCCAACAAAAGTCGGATGTGAGCTTTTGGTCAGAAATTCCGATTGTGTGTATGCTCCATCGGACTTTTGCTGGCAGAATTCCAGCCAGCAAAAGATTGAGAGCAGGTTCATATCCGAAAATGCGTTCGTCTGTATGCAATTTGGACGCGCAAAAAATCACATGTGCTCAGAAACAATTCAAAGCATGCTCGGAAGAATTGAACTTCATTTTCTCGGCTCGTCGTAGTGTTGTACGTCACCGCGTTCTTGACGGTTGAAAGTTCATAGAACTTTTGTGTGACCGTGTGTATGCAAGGCAAGCTTGAATTCCGTGAAATTCCGTCGGAAAAACCATCCAAGTTTTTTTCTGACGGAAATTCCGTTTGTGTGTACGCGGCATTACAGGCACAAGAAAACGCTGGCAGATCTGAGAACAGTGAAAATAAGCAGTTGTCCATCACCAGTTTTGGCCCACTGTGATTAGGGCAAGAAAAGTGGCATGTATGAGCTGCTACATACCTCCAACATATGTATCTAGTTTAAGGAGTGTATTTAACCACCCCACATATATATTAGTTAGAGGATCGCCCCCTACTAAAAATGACATGTAAACTCAATCATGTGTAGCTAATCACCTGCTCAATGGCACACAAAGCAATTTGACTTTTAACTGTGATCAGCTGTGGACATTTTGATTAGCTCAGCATGAAAAGAGCTTTCCTGGACCATTTTGAGGGTGGCAAGGCACTGTCAAAAGATCTCCAGGATAAAGTTGTGGACAGGCGCAAGTCAGGAGATGGATGCAAAAAAACATTCAAAGGCTTTATGAATGCCTAGAAGCACAGTGAAGTCTATTATTAAGAAGTGGAGGGTATTTGGTACAACACAGACCCTCCCTGGATCAGGACGTCGCTCCAAACTGGATGAAGGCACCAGGAGGAAACTGGTTAGAGAGGCAACCAAGCAGTTGCAGAAATTTTGGACAAAGAGTGGTCATTGTGTGCATGTGACAACAATATCACAAATTTTCCACAAATGTGGCTTGTATGGGAGGGTTGTAAGAAAAAGGCCACTTCTCAAGAAAGGCCACAAGCAGTCACGACTGAGCTTTGCCAAAACGCACCTTGAAGATTCTGAGGCCACATGGAAAAAGGTGTTATGGTCAGATGAGACTAAAATTGAATTATTTGGCTTCAACACCAAACGATATGTCTGGCGGAGATCCAATACAATTCACCATCCAAATAACACTATTCCTACAGTAAAGCATGGAGGGGGCAATATCCTGTTAAGGGGCGGTTTTCTGCAGCAGGGACTGGACTGGTCAGGATAGAAAAAAAATGGATGGGCCAAAATACCGTCAAATTCTTGAGGAAAATCTGTCCTCTGCCAGAAAGTTGTCAACGAGAAGAAGGTTTACCTTCTAACAAGACAATGACCCAAATCACACAGCAAAAATTACTACACAGTGGTTGAAGGAGAAAAAGGTGAATGTCTTTGAATGGCCTAGTCAGAGCCCAGACTTAACCACTTGACCACTGGGCACCTTAACCTCCTTCCTAACCAGACCAATTTTCATCTTTCGGTGCTCTCACATTTTGAATGACAATTACTCAGTCATGCAACACTGTACCCTTATGAAATTTTTGTCCTTTTTTCAAATAGAGCTTTCTTTTGGTGGCATTTAATCACTGCTGGGTTTTTTATTTTTTGCGCTATAAAAAAAAAAAAACAAAAAAAAAAAAACAAAAAAAAAACTGTAAATTCTGTAAAAAAAAATGCATTTTTCTTTGCTTCTGTTATAAAATTTTGCAAATTAGTCATTTTTCTTCATAAATTTTGGCAAAAATTTATACTGCTACATATCTTTGGTAAAAATAACCCAAATTGGTGTATATTATTTGGTCTTTGTGAAAGTTATATGCCCCGTACACACGGTCGGACTTTGTTCGGACATTCCGACAACAAAATCCATGGATTTTTTCCGACGGATGTTGGCTCAAACTTGTCTTGCATACACACGGTCACATATAGTTGTCAGAAAATCCGATCGTTCTAAACGCGGTGACGTAAAACACATACATCGGGACTATAAACGGGGCAGTAGCCAATAGCTTTAGTCTCTTCATTTATTCTGAGCATGCGTGGCACTTTGTGCGTCGGATTTGTGTACACACGATCGGAATTTTCGACAACGGATTTTGTTGTCGGAAAATTTTATAGCAATCTCTCAAACTCTGTGCGTCAGAAATTCCGATGGACAATGTGTGATGGAGCCCACACACGGTCGGAAATTCCGACAACAAGGTCCTATCACACATTGTCCGTCGGAAAATCCGACCGTGTGTACAGGGCTTTAGAGTCCACAAACTATGGTGCCAATTTTTTTTTTACACAAAGTTGTCCATTTATACAATATTTCTAACACATAGCATTACAAATTACACACCAAAATAGATTCTCCTACTCCTCCTGAGTATGGCGATACCACAGGTGTGAGACTTTTCTACAGCCTGGCCACATACACTGGCCCAACATGCAGGGAGCATCATCAGGTGTTCCAGGGGCATACATTTCTAAAATCTATTTTGACTACCAATTACACTTTTGTGTGGCACTGTAGTGGCATGGATTAGAACTGATGTGGCATGGATGAGCATGAATGGGGATGGATGAGTCGTGGATGGGGATGGCAGAGCATGGTTGAGCCATAAATGTGTATGGCTGAGTATGGATGGGATGGCTGAGTATGGCTGAGAATGGCTCAGTATGGCTGGGTATGGTCAAGTATGGCTGGGTATTGCCGAGTAGGGCTGGGTATTGCTGGGTATGGCTGGGGGTGGATGGGATGGCTGAGCATGGATGGATGGACGAGTATTGCTGAGTGTGGATGGCTGAGCATGGATGGATGAGCATGGATGGATGTATGAGTATGACAGAGGGATGGCTGCTCATGGATGGATGGATGAATATTGCTGAGTATGGATGAGTATGACAGGGGATGGCTGAGCATGGATGGATGGCTGAGCATGGATGGATGGATGAGTATTGCTGATTATGGATGGATGGATGATTATTGCTGAGTATGGATGTCTGAGCATGGATGGATGAGTATGACAGAAGGATGCTGACCATGGATGGATGAGTATTGCTGAATTTGGATGGATGAGTAGGACAGAGGGATGGCTGAGTATGGATGGATTGATGAGTCCCAGAATTGGCACAGAGCAGCGGTGTGGGCACTACAGATCTAGCCCACAGCGCTGCTGCAACCGATCTCTCCCCTTTCCGCTCACACTGTACCGATCGGTACAGAGAGGGGAGAGAGGAACCGGAGATGACGCCAGTTTGTTTACAAGTTATCGCTCATTCACGAATACTTCCGTGTGCATGAATTTGGGAGGACATCAATGTACGCCCTCCCAGAGTTATCGAGCCGCGCTGTAGCCGTCATTCGGGTATAGCACGGTGGTTAAAGCGGTAGTAAACCGATGTTTTTGTTTTTTGGTTTTTTTTAAACCTGTAAGGCAAACTTATAATGTGCTAGTATGCATTGCATACTAGCACATTATGTGACACTTACCTCCAGCGGCACACTGTCACTGCTGACATGGCTTCCATCTTCACCCGGTCTTCCTTCTGAGCTGGCCAGCTCCGGTCCTTTGATTTGACAAGCATGTACGCCGTTCCTTCAGATTGCATGTGCCAGTGACGTCACTGGTGGATTCACAAGTAAATATCTCCCAAACAGTGCACGTTTAGGAGATATTTACTGTACCTATAGGTAAGCCTTATTATAGGCTTACCTATAAGTAAATATTGCCCATGGGAATTTATGCTCACTTTAAACCCCATTGAAAATCTGTGAAATTACTTGAAGACTGCAGTCCACAAACAGTCACCATCAAATTGATCTGAACCTGAGCAGTTCTGCAAACAAGAGTGGGCAAATTTTGCAAAATTTGTAGAGACATATCCCAACAGACTAAAAGCTGTAATTAAAGCAAAAAGTGGTTCACCAAAATACTGACACAAGGGGGTGATCCTTTTTGTATATCAGTAAAATCTCAGTACTGATAATCAGAATTACCTTTCTAAACTGCTTGGAGAGCTGATGTACGGTATTAAAGAAAGACATTTGTTTTACGTGTACAACTCAGTGATTCTGTTTTTGATTTTTTTCTAACATGTTGGTGTTATATCTTTCACTTGAATGTTGTAAGGTGCGCTGAGTATATACAGCTGCATAAAACAAAAACTGTGTCTTCATTTCAGTCTGCAAAGCAACAAATGTGATTTTTTTTTTAAAGGGGGTGATCTTTTCTATACCCACAGTATGAATAGCAGATATAAGGCCCTTTTCACAGGAGGTGGATTCCATTCTGATCAGCAGGAGATCAGCTCACAGATCCCCTGCTGATGGGAGCAGAGCAGGCAGATGACCGGTTTGTGTGCACTCAGTTTCTGCACAGCGGACACAAAGCCCCCTCAACTCTATGGGTGGCCGGGAGTAAACGGACTCCGCTGTCCATTTACACCCGATTACCCTCCGCTCCGAACTGCCTAACCAGAAGAGGATGGATGCGCTTCTATTTTTTTTTTCAGCAGGCCGGATCGGACCCGGAGGTAAACAAACACAAGTCCATTTCCAGCCTACTGTCCATAGTGATGATTAGACCTTCCGATCAGGTTTGCCTGTCAGTTTTTCCATGTGAAAGGGACCTTAGTGATGGCATCAGCAATGAGTGACTGTGAGAAATTGGGTTTAAAACTGCACTGCCCAATTTATCACTGTCAGGGCGGTGCTACATGAAAAAAGGAGATATAATGTTCTTGATCTTTGTCAGCTAACATCACTTTTTTTTTTATTTCTATCTAAACTTTTAGATAGAAGTAAAAAAAGTGCTGTTAGATGACTCAGATTAAGAAGACGATATCTCCCTTTTTCATGTAGCACCGCCTTGACTGTGAGAAATTGGGCAGTGAAATTTTAAACCCAATTTCTCATGACAATGCTACATGAAAAAAAGGATATACTACATGCCTTTGCAGACTTTTTTTTACTTAGCACAGCAGATTATTAATGTAATCCAGTTGCATCCTGAAAAAGTGAATGATCCTCGCCTACCACAGACTTACCGACCTCCTTGTTATAGCCGAGCTAAAATGCACCACCACTAAAAGGAGGTGGGAAGGCCAGCCACACCCTCTCATGCCCACTCACACTCACTGCAGCAGGACAAAGCCTTGCAGGCTCCACCTCAGGAATGTTCCAGTCTGGAATCCAGAGTGCCTGGACAGCTGTTGGAGGAGGACGTAGGGTGAGGGATCTGTCCCTGCATGTTCTCTGTCTCATGGTTTCCCTGTCCGGCAGCACAACAATACATGCCCCTGTGTGCAGACACCTACGGCAGTGATGTGAACAACAAAGCCTTGACATCCAGTTGAGTTGTGGTGCCAGCCGCCCACCCGCAGGCAATGCAGTGTGACATAATATCACTCACTGGCTGCTGTACATGAAAGATTTCTGGGACACAGCCCAGGACAAAGTCGTGTTGGGACAGCTTTAGAAAATCTGTGACTGTCCCGGCAGAATCGGGACAGTTGGCAACTATGCAAGTGCATTTAGAATTCTGCTACTGGAGACATTAAGCAGGTGGGCCCATGACTCTGTTGTGAGTAGTGTTGCCCAAGGACACTTCCAGGAGATGAAGGGCCAATCCGCTGTTTGCAGCTTTGACTTGTAAATTGTGAGTCTACTCCCTGGGTTGGTGTGAGGCATTTGGTGAACACCTTGTGTGACTGGACTGCCTGGTAGAGCATCCTCGCCCCTTACTGATGGCTAAAGTTATACTAAACGGAGTCTGTGTGAACACAGAGATTCTGGAAGTGAGCTCAGGGCTGGTAAGAGCTCAAACTTCAGCAAGCTGACTTTCTTCCCTATTGAGTCTGTTATTTCTTAAAGGGCCCCACCACTTCCAGCCAATGTGCTTATGTCATCTACCACTGGTCAATGAGGAAGGGACAGTTTAGCTAATATAATAACCATTGATTCCTCTTGGTATCAAGCATAGGCTACCCATACAGTTGAATATTGGTAGACGAGAGCATTGCGAGTGCTTAGCTCTTATTCTCTCTATAAGAAATATAATGGTGCAAGTAATAATAGTAAACCTTGGCGCCAACCCAAATAACAACCTTAGATAGAAAAAAAAAATGAGTGTGTGTGAAGCTGCCCCTTCAAGTGGACTGACCACCTCTGAAAAGGAAAACAATAACAAGCAAGGCGCTAACAAATATCCAAAATTTGCATGTGAATAAAAAAGGAGTAGCAATCCAATATACTTGAAAATACAAAACGATGAAGACAAGTGTAAAATGTTTTTTTACACTTGTTTTCATTGTTTTGTATTTTCAAGTATATTGGATTGATACTCATTTTTTGTTCACATGCAAATATGAGATATGTGTTAGCGCCTTGATTTTTATTGTTTTCCATACACAATATAATGTTTTCTTGTGTGTTCTTTGACATACTAATTGTCTTTTCTCAGATTGTTGCTGTTCAAATAAATTAAAATGCCCAAGGTGTGTCGTTAAGTGCTGGGTAAGCTAGATGTGTCATCTTCACTTACACAGAGAAAATATATCCAGTAGTAGATTAACCGCCCCCCCCCCCCCCTCGGGGTAAATTAAGTACCTCCCCCTGAAAGAACAGAAGCCCTGCAGCACATAAAATGGGTGGGAGAGCAGCTAAAATTGACTGCCAACATCAAATCAACCACAAAATTTAAAAAAAACACAAAAATCCTGCAATGATCAGAAAAAAAAGTTGCATTACTGTCCCTTTTAAGCCTGGTGGTTATATCTCAAGAGCAATGCATTGCGTTGTGGTAAAAAAAAAAAAAAGTAATCTTCTGGGCGAATCTGCATTATCCACCAGGATTGCAAATCTCAAACCCACAGGATTTACCTTGAACCCTTGGGAGTGGTGAACCCGAACCTCATCTCTGGTGTCCACAAACTTTTTGACCATATAGTGCATATACAGTGGGGACAGAAAGTATTCAGACCCCCTTAAATATTTCACTCTTTGTTATATTGCAGCCATTTGCTAAAATCATTTAAGTTCATTTTTTCCCCTCATTAATGTACACAAAGCACCCCATATTGACAGAAAAACACAGAATTGTTGACATTTTTGCAGATTTATTAAAAAAGAAAAACTTAAATGTCACATGGTCCTAAGTATTCAGACCCTTTGCTGTGACACTTATATATTTAACTCAGGAGCTGTCCATTTCTTCTGATCATCCTTGAGATGGTTCTACATCTTCATTTGAGTCCAGCGGTGTTTGATTATACTGATTGGACTTGATTAGGAAAGCCACACACCTGTCTATATAAGACCTTACAGCCCACAGTGCATGTGAGAGCAAATGAGAATCATGAGGACAAATGAACTGCCTGAAGAGCTCAGAGACAGAATTGTGGCAAGGCACAGATGTGGCCAAGGTTACAAAAAAATTTCTGCTGCACGTAAGGTTCCTAAGAGCACAGTGGCCTCCATAATCCTTAAATGGAAGATGTTTGGGATGACCAGAATCCTTCCTAGAGCTGGCCTTCCGGCCAAACTGAGCTATCGGGGGAGAAGAGCCTTGGTGAGAGAGGTAAATAAGAATCCAAAGATCACTGTGGCTGAGCTCCAGAGATGCAGTTGGGAGATGGGAGAAAGTTGTAGAAAGACAACCATCACTGCAGCTCTCCACCAGTCGGGGCTTTATGGCAGTGTGGCCCCACGGAAGCCTCTCCTTAGTGCAAGACACATGAAAGCCCGCATGGAGTTTGCTAAAAAACACCTGAAGGACTCCAAGATGGTGAGAAATAAGATTCTCTGGTCTGATGAGACCAAGATAGAACTTTTTGGCCTTAATTCTAAGCGGTATGTGTGGAGAAAACCAGGCACTGCTCATCACCTGTCCAATACAGTCCCAACAGTGAAGCATGGTGGTGGCAGCATCATGCTGTGGGGGTGTTTTTCAGCTTCAGGGACAGGACGACTGGTTGCAATCGAGGGAAAGATGAATTCAGCCAAGTACAGGGATATCCTGGATGAAAACCTTCTCCAGAGTGCTCAGGACCTCAGACTGAGCCGAAGGTTTACCTTTCAACAAGACAATGACCCTAAGCACACAGCTAAAATAATGAAGGAGTGGCTTCACAACAACTCCGTAACTGTTCTTGAATGGCCCAGCCAGAGCCCTGACTTAAACCCAATTGAGCATCTCTGGAGAGACCTAAAAATGGCTGTCCACCAACATTTACCATCCAACCTGACAGAACTGGAGAGGATCTGCAAGGAAGAATGGCAGAGGATCCCCAAATCCAGGTGTGAAAAACTTGTTGCATCTTTCCCAAAAAGACTCATGGCTGTATTAGATCAAAAGGTTGCTTCTACTAAATACTGAGCAAAGGGTCTGAATACTTAGGACCATGTAATATTTCAGTTTTTCTTTTTTAATAAATCTGCAAAAATGTCAACAATTCTGTGCTTTTCTGTCAATATGGGATGTTGTATGTACATTAATGAGGAAAAAAATGAACTTAAATGATTTGAGTGAAAAATTTCAGGGGGTCTGAATACTTTCCATCCCCACTGTATACTGACACATTATTGTGCTGCCTTAAATAAGCCCAGTATTGTCCTGCTTAAAAACTCCACTTTTATTAGGGTCCAAGAACGGGGCCTGTGTATGTAGTATTCAGTGCAATAGCATGTCATGCTATATTTATCCCTCTTCTCTGACAACAAAGTGCTGTCTATCTTGGTCTGCTGGAGTCACACACCACTAGTAGACTGTGAAATTCATAATTAGCTTGGCACGCATGAAAGTCAATCTCTACTGAGAGGAGGGCCAACAATATATGTTGTTCACATGTGTGCTACTCGTGTAGATGACTTTGCTTACCAGGAACTATACTGTCAATGACAATGGATATTTACCAAGTATGTTAGAAAAGGAATTTGTGATCCACTCCCCCTTCCTTTAAACAAAATCATTGGTTGTGCTATCCGTTTGCTCTGAAGAGCTCTAATAAATCTGAAACAGCCTAAAGCCTCTGCTGGGGGCCTTACAGTGGGAAGAGTTTTTATGCAGCCGGGAGGTGCCCTGGAGTGAAAGGTGTTCATGTACAGCCGCCAGCACAAATCAATGACAGATTGCAGCTGTGCACGTGACACTGCACATCCGAGAGTTTGCATGCATACAAAGAGATGAGCAGCCCTGGACGCTGACAGTGTGCGTCTTGGATTTGATGTCAGCAGCCCCAGTAGACTCAGAGCTGTCACTACTTCCCCAGCAGCTATATAAAGGGTAATGTAGGGAGGGGTGAAGCAGCTGGGCCAGCACAGATAAGGACTATGAAACGCAAGGTGAGAGGAGGTTGTGCAAGTTTAAAGTTGCTGTGGCTTTTCCTGCAGTTGTTTTACATTGGTAACAGGGTGTCTTTAAAGTGATATTAAAAAGGTAGAATTTTTTTTTTTTTTATATAACAAACATGTCATCCTTACCTGCTCTGTGCAGTGGTTTTGCACAGAGCAGCCCCGATCCTCCTCTTCTCGGGTCCCAGCGCTCTGGATTCCTTCTCCCCCCACAGCAAGTTTTTTGCTTTGGGGGGCACTCATGCATGCTCGCTCCGGAGCCCTGCTGTGTGAGTCTATAATACACACATAACGGGGCTCAGCCCTGCCCCCCCTGCTCCCTCCTCACTGTGTGATTGACAGCCAAATGGCTCCTGCTGCTGTGTCTGAGCCAATGAGGCAAAGAGCCAGGAGAGCCTTGGCTCTTGTGCACATCGCTGGATCGAGATCGGGCTCACGTAAGTATTAAGGGGGGGGGGGGGGTCTGGGGGCTGCACACAGAAGATTTTACCTTCATGCATTAAATACGTAAAAAACCTTCATCCTTTAGAACCACCGTAAGCCCATTCAATTCAAGGGGGTTAGATTTGGTATACACAATTTATAAGGCACTCTGTGCAGATTTGCCCTGCTGCTTGGCTGCAGAGAAAGGGACTGGGTAATCTCTGTCCGCAGTCCCTTTCTCTGTCTCAAAAGTGAGACATCAGGGGTCTGTTTAGACCCCTAATATTTCACCAAAGCCTCCCAATGGGGTTCCTAAAAAAAAAAAAAAATAGTAAAAAAAAATTATTGTAAAAAATATTAAATTGTAAAAAAGTAATAATATCAAACTAACAAAAAAAACTACCAACACTGATCTCTGCTCTACTGACACCAACCTCTGCCCTCTGACACTGTCCATTACCCTACTGATATATACACTGCTCAAAAAAAATTAAAGGAACACTTTGAAAACACATCAGATCTCAATGAGGAAAAATATCATGCTGGATATCTATACTGATATGGATTGGGTAATGTGTTAGGAACGAAAGGATGCCACATCGTTTGATGGAAATAAAAATTATCAACCTACAGAGGGCTGAATTCAAAGATACCCGAAAATCAAAGTGAAAAAATGATGCAGCAGACTAGTCCATTTTGCTGAAGTTTCATCGCAACAACTCAAAATAGTACTCAGTAGTTTGTATGGCCCCCACATGCCTGACAACATCGGGGCATGCTCCTAATGAGACAACGGATGGAGTCCTGGGGTATTTTCCTCCCAGGACTAGACCAGGGCATTACTGAGCTCCTGAACAGACTGAGGTGCAACCTGGCAGCGTCGGATGGACTGACAATTAATGTCCCAGAGGTGTTCTATTGGATTTAGGTCAGGCGAACGTTGGGGCCATTCATTGGTATCAATTCCTTCATCCTACAGGAACTGGCTGCATACTCTCGCCACATGAGGCTGGGCATTGTCCTACACCAGGAGGAACCCAGGATCTACTGCATCAGCATGGGGTCCGACAGTGGATCCAAGGATTTCATCCCGATACCTAATGCCAGTCAGGGTGCCATTGTCTAGCCTGTAGTTTAAAGACAGTTTTCCTCTGGGTGGGACTTTGGAAGGGCAGTGAACAGCTATAAGGTCACACGGAATTACAAAAATATATAAAGCTTTAGTAGATTAAAGTTAAAAGAAGTAATCACATATTTACAATACATAGAATGTGCTGGATGCTGATACAAAATTACACAATTTGTATAACAGTTGGCAACCACAGTTGATCTGTTGAAATAAATGAGGACAACAGAAATTAGGGTATTTCTGTTGTCCTCATTTATTTCAACAGATCATCTGTGGTTGCCAACTGTTAAAGAAATTGTGTAATTTTGTATCAGCATCCAGCACATTCTATGTATTGTAAATATGTGATTACTTCTTTTAACTTTAATCTTTTAAAGCTTTATATATTTTTGTAATTCCACGTGACCTTATAACTGTTCACTGCCCTTCCAAAGTCCCACCCAGAGGAAAACTGTCTTTAAAACTATCTATTTTGGGGATGTGGGTCAGTGCAGCTTATATGTTGTGACAATTAGCACCATTTCAAATAATTGTCTAGCCTGTAGAGGTCTGTGCGTCCCTCCATGGATATGCCTCCCCAGACCATCACTGACTCCAAACCAAACTGGTCATGCTGAATGATGTTACAGGCAGCATAATGTTCTCCACGTCCAATTTTTGCACCTTCACACCCCAGATCAGGCCCAATTTCTGCACCTTCTGAACTCATGTGAGCCCCAATTAACACACCTTTACACCTAAGATCAGGTCTAATTTCTGCACCTTCAAATTTCATATGAACCCCAACTTTTTACACCTTCACACCACAGATCAAGCCCAATTTCCACACCTTCATATCTCAAATGAGCCCCACTAAATGCTCCTTCACATCCTAAGATCAGGCTCACTTTCTCCAAGTTCAGATCTCATACGAGACCCAAATTCTGCACCTTCACACCTCAAATCAGGTCCAATTTTTACACCTTCAGAACTCAGATCAGTCCAAATTTCTGCACCTTGAACACTCCTATGAGCTCCAGTTTTTACAACTTTACACTTCAAATCAAGCCCAGATCCTTCACACCTCCGATCAGCCGTCATCTTGCACCTTTAGATCTCATGGGAGTCCCAATTTCTGCACCTTCACACTTCAGGTCAGCCCCAATTACTTCACCATGACACCTCAGATCAGGCCACGTTTCTGCACCTTCAGATCTCAAATGAGCCCCAATGCATGCAAATTCACACCTCAGCTCATGCCCAATTTCTGCACTTTCAGATCTCCTTTGAGCCCCAGTGCATGCTCTTTCACACCTCAATTTCTGCACCTTTGCACCTCAGATAATGCTCACTTTCTGCACATTCACATCCCAGGTTAGACCCAATTTCTGCACATTCAGATCAAAAATTAGCCCCCGTGCATGCACCTTCACACCTCAGATCAGGCCTTTTGCACCTCCAAACCTCAGACCAGGTGCAATTTCTGCACCTTCAGATCTCATGTGAGCCCCAATGAACACACTTTCACATGAGCCCCGAATTCTGCACCATGCCTGCACCCCAATTTCTGTATAACAATATTTCACAGGCTCCAAAAAAAAAAGAAGAAGCCATAATGTTCTCACTGGACATGTAGTCAGTAATTTCCTGTGAAAAATTATTTTCAAAAATGCACATGTACTACAACTTAGCCCTATTAATAAGTGCAAGAGGTGTGTATGGCTGCTGCTTAATGCCAAATTTATTCCTAGCTAAAAGTTGGCTACTACAAAGAGGGCTGTATTTTCAGGTGCTGTGGGATAAAAGCAGCAGCTGCGACAGTAGCATCCCTGCCCCCTTCTATCTCCTTACCCACACAAAAGGACTTGTACTTTTTTGACAGGATACGTGTTCTGTGAATGAAGGAAAAGAGATCATGTTGCAACCCCATCACTTCCGTTCTCCATTCACAGAACATCTTGTATTCATTCATTTGAAAGGGCTGCAAAATCCATCGGACCACACAGTAGTGCAAAAACACACTGCACCAAAACCACATGGTACTGCGGACTGCAAGGGCAACGTGTTCTAATGCAGTCCAGGAAACGCACATGGGGCACACCTTTCCCACACTACATTCTGGAGTGAACTGAACTTTAGTTTGTGTTTTCTAAAAGTAGTAGTTACCAAACCCTGTTCTAATGTAGTAGTTCCTGCTATTGGGAACTACTTCTTTAGAACAGGGTTTGGTGCCTGCAACTTTAATACTACTCCAAAGCAGGGTCTGGTAACTACTACTTTGGAACTTCTATTGGTTCTAAAGTAGTAGTTCCCAATAGCTGTTCACATAAAGATGTGAAATAAAGCAGTCACTACCGGTCCTCTTTAATGCTGCTGAGAAAGAGGAATGGCCCTCAGGATGTGAGCAGGCACGCTGACAAGGAAGGCTCAGGTTAACAAAATTACCTGTGCAAAGCAGAGCACAACAGCAGGCAGGCTGGGATGTCTGTCGGACTCCACACTGTTTTGGGATCAATGTGGATGGGCGGGAACTGAGGCAGGTGGGAACCATTCATGCGGCTTTCTCTGTAGGTGGGCAGGAGTTAAGTGGGTGGGCAGGAACTGTGACCAACTGGAACCATAACATCTGTGCTGTTTTCTCTCTAGGTGGCCGGGAGCTAAGAAGGTGGGTGGGAATTGTGGCCCTTCTTGATCTACCTGACCTTGGCTTGGTATCAAGAGATCCCCAAATTTTCCACTTCTTATTTAGTGATTGATCAGTACTGACTGGCATATTCAAGGCTTCGGATATCTTTTTTTATCCTTTTCCATCTTTGTAAAGTTTCATTAGCTTGTTACGCAGGTCTTTTGACTGTTCTTTTCTACCTCCTCATGGCTCAGTGTCTGCCTGCTTAGTGAATCTATGTGAGCGAACAAACTCATTGACTATTTATACACAGACATTAATTGTGATTTAAAAAGCCACAAATGTGGGAAATTAACCTTTAATTGCCATTTTAACCTGTGTGCGCCACCTTCTGTGTCTGTACAAAGGCCAAACATTCCAGGGTATGTTAACTTTTTATCAGGGCCATTTGGGTGATTTCTGTTATCATTATGATTTAAAAAAGGATCCAAAAAAACTATGTGATAATAAATGGCTTCATGTGATTGCTATCCTTAAATAAAAGACAGGTTTTTGGCATGATCAGTCATATTTTCAATATTAATGCCAACATTTCTGCCAGGGTATGCACATTTTTGAGCACAACTGTATCAAAGCGAGTTTCCCCATAGGAAATAATGGAAACTCAGATAATCCATTCCACAGCCACTGCTGGTCTATGAAGTACCGCATGTGGCCAGAGGTGCGGGGGCGATGGAGCCACTCGGAGACGGTTGGAAACAGAGTGTCTCCGAGTATCACTGGCGCCCCTGCACCTCTGGCCAAATGCGGTACTGCACACCCCAGTGGCTTGAATCCTGCTTGTCTTGCGAGACAGCGCCTGCGATTTTAAAAAAAAACAAATAGCTTGTATTGCGAAACGCTCGTAACCCGAGGTTCCACTGTGTGTATATCTACTATATCCACTGTGTGTATATATATATATATATATATATATATACATAAAAAAGCTGTTCACTCAACCAGAAATCTTGTGAGCTGATCACTCCCTACTCTCTGGACTGTTATCAGTTAGCATTGTTCCCTGCTATCTCCATTGATTATAAAACACTCCCTGTTATGGAAGAGAGAGGGAGGTGTTATGTAGTCCTAACACACGCCCTGCCCTAGGGCAACAATGCTGTGCAGTATGGTTGTCGCCCTAGGTCAGGACAAGAGTTAATATAAGGATTACCAGGTTAAAATAAAGGGCAAAAAAATCTGAAAAAATAAAACCAATGCATCCACCACCTCTAAGAACTGGTAAAATGCAATGTTATCAGTTTTTGTTCTTGGCATTAGATACATCCCCCATCCCTGCCGCTATTAGAAATAACATTTTATATATGATCACTGCCAGCCTCTCTATTATATTTAGGCATAGCACACTGCATCAGTCTTTTATAAAAACAAGGCTTGTAAATACCGATTTAGCACGATCTTCAGGCCGGTCACGTGACTCGTCTGGTTTTCAGGGCTGAGCGGCCATGTGAGCTCCCCTGCGAGTCATGTGACCAGCCTGAAGATCGCTCTAAATTGGTATTTACAAGCCTCGTTTTTCTAAAAGACTAATGCAATGTGCTATGACTAACTATCATACAGGGGCTGGCAGTGATTTGTATATATGGGTTCACAAACACTTTAAGAAACCAAGACTTCCAGAAGTGGTTCACAGTGCTTAGTGTTTCCTCCTACACATCTCCACAGAACACAGTAGAGCAGTGGTTCTCAACCTGGGGGTCAAATGACGATTTGCCAGGGGTCAACGAATCCTGGGCTGTTCCTGAAGCCCGTACCACTCTCCAGCCTTTTTGCAGTCGCCCAGCAGGGCTGTCCCTGGAGCCTGTGGCCACACAGCTGGGCTATTCCTGGAGCCTAAGGCCGCCCACCGCATGGCTGGGAGGCAGAGACTAGAGGTCAGCTGACTGGCGAGGAATCTGAAGTGGGAGGGGCTGGAGGAGACCCTATCTCCTGATTTTGGCATAGGTGTCACTGCTACAAGACACCACAAAGTCAGAGACACAGTGAGTTACACTACCTGTGATTATAGTTACAATTAAAAGTCCCCACTACAGTTCTCAGATCAGCAGATGACCTTGATCAAGAACACCTAAGTTGGCTGATCAGAACTCCCCCCAGCACGGACACTTATCCCACCCCCCCCCCCCACCCACCAAGGAGTAAAAGAAGGAATAAAAATTAAAAATTGAAAATACATGGAAGGGAGAGGAAAAGAGGGGGAGGAACAAAAAAAAAAGGGAGAGAAAGAATAAGAGAAAGAACAAGAAAGACAGCTAGAGAGAGGGATGGGGAAAAAAAAACAAGAAATTAGGATAGAGAGAGATAAAAGGGAAAGAAAGGAGAACAAAGAAAGAGTGGTACATCCTAAAATGTACCATAAGGGGTTTTAATACTGTACAAGTGGAAGGGACTCGGGGAGCGCTATATATCCGTGGGTGAGGGCTGCAAATTACTTGTCTTGCCTTGGATGCTGACAACCCACGCTACGAAAATAATTTTACTGTTAGGGGTCCCCACAACTCGGGAAATTTTATCAAGGGGTCACGGCACTAGAAAGGTTGATAACTACTGCAGTAGAGGAAGGAACCAGAGCGCTGCAGAGGACCAGTAGATTGACACTTCTGGAAGTGTCGGTTTCTTAAGAGGACTTTGGGAGCCAACTTCTCTAGATTAGAACCTCGAGTACAGTGCCTTGCAAAAGTATTCACCCACTTGGCATTTTTCGTGTTTAGTTGCCTCACAACCTGGAATTAACATGGATTGTTTGAGGATTTGCATCATTTAATTTACAGAACATGCCCACAATTTTGAAGATTTTTTTTTTTTTATTGTAAAGCAACAAACAGGACCAAATAACAGAAAAAGTCAATGTGCATAACTATTCACCCCCCTAAAGTCAATACTTTGTAGAGCCACCTTTTGCAGCTTTCACAGCTCCAAGTCGTTTTGGATAAGTCTCTATGAGCTGCCACTTGGGATTTTTGCCCATTCCTCCTTGCAAAACTGCTCCAGCTCCTTCAAGTTGGATGGTTTGCGCTTGTGAACAGCAATCTAAGTCTGACCACAGATTTTCTATTGGATTGAGATCTGGCCTTGACTAGGCCATCCCAACACATTTACATGTTTCCCCTTAAACCACTCAAGTGTTGCTTTAGCAGTGTGTTTGCAGTCAATGTGCTGCTGGAAGGTGAACCTCCACCCTAGCTTCAAATCAGAGAGTGGTACAGGTTTTGCTCAAGAATATCCCTGTATTTAGCACCATCCATCTTTTCCTCAACTCTGCCCAGTTTCCCAGTCCCAACTGCTGAAAAACATCCCCACAGCATGATGCTGCCACCACCATGTTTCACTGTGGTGATGGTGTTCCTTGGGTTATGTGATGTGTTGGGTTTGCGGCAGACATAACGTTTTCTTTGATGGCCAAAAAGTTCAATTTTAGTCTCATCAGACCAGAGCACCTTCCCTCCATACATTTTGGGAGTCTCCCACATGCCTTTTCACAAACTCAAAACGTGCCATTTTGTTTTTTGCTAAAAGTAATGGCTTTCTTCTGGCCACTCTGCCATAAAGCCCAATTCTATTGAGCGTACGGCTTATTGTCGTCCTATGTACAGATACTCTAGCCTCTGCTGTGGAACTCTGCAGCTCCTCCAGGGTTGCCTTCGGTCTCTGTGCTGCTTTGCTGATTAATGCCCTCCTTGCCTGGTCTGTGAGTTTTGGTGTGCGGTTGTCTCTTGGCAGGTTTGCTGTTGTGCCATGTTCTTTCCATTTGGTTATGATAGATTTGATAGTGCTCCTAGGGATCATCAAATATTTGGATATTTTTTTATAACCTAACCCTGACTTGTAACAACATTGTCCCTTACTTGTTTGGGGAGTTCCTTGGTCTTCATGGCAGGTGCGTCTTGCTTAGGTGTTGCAGCTCTGGGTCCTTTCAAAAAGGTGTGTATATGTAATGACAGGTCATGTGACACTTAGACCCCTTTCACACTGGGACGGTTTGCAGGCGGTATTGCGCTAAAAATAGCACCTGCAAACCGCCCCTAAACAGCCTCCGCTGTTTGTTCAGTGTGAAAGCCCGAGGGCTTTCACACTGAAGCGGTGCGCTGGCAGGACGCTGAAAAAAGTCCTGCAAACCGCTTCTTTGGAGCGGTGTATTCACCGCTCCTAAAACCCTCCTGCCCATTGAAATCAATGGGACAGCGCGGCTATACCGTGGCTATAGCCGCGCTGTACGAGTGATTTTAACCCTTTTTCGGCCGCCAGCGGGGGTTAAAACCGCACCGCTAGCGGCCGAATACAGCTGCAAGAACAACGGTACAGCAGCGCTAAAAATAACGCTGTTGTACCGCCGACGCCCCCACCGCCCCAGTGTGAAAGGGGCCTTAGATTGCACAGGTGGACATCATTTCACTAATTATGTGACTTCTGAAAGTAATTGGTTGCACCAAAGCTTTTTATGGGCTTCATAACAAAGGGGGTGAATACATACGCACATGCCAATTATTTTTTTACTTCTGAAAAATAGTTTTAGGTATATATTTTTATAATTTTACTTCACTATTGTGTTCTGATCCATCACATACAATTCAGATTAAAAAACCATTGACCAAAAGCTGTAATGTAACAAAATAGGTAAAAAGCCAAAGGGGGTAAATACTTTTGCAAGACACTGTATATGTTTTTTATTTTTTCTTTGCAATAGGGTTGCACTGATATTCGTAATCGGTATTGGTGGCAATAACAAGCATTTGCATGAGTATAAGTATTTAAGTACTCGTGCAAATGCAAATGCTCCGATGCCTGATCCGATACCTGTTGTATCGGACCAGGCATCCTCAGTGTAGCGCGCAGGGGGCGGGGGGGGGGTGTCAGGCAGCCTCACAGGTGATCTGTGCGGCAATGGGGGGAGGTTCAAGCACTAATCACCCTGTATAGCTTTTCTGACAGCCGCTTCGCTCGAAAGCGGAGGAAGGAGATGGTAAATCTGTCATTTACCAGCTCCTTCCTTTTCTGAATGCACAGAGTCAGTGATCACTGATTCAATAATCAGTGATCACTGACTCTATCCATCCATAACTGAGAATTATAAACTGTGATTACGATGCTTCAGTTTATGAATGGAGAGGAACCACTGTCTCCTGTCTATTCATTTTCAGTGCAGCTGAGGCTGCAGAGAAAGGGACTGGGGAATCTGTGTCCTCAGTCCCTTTCCCTGTCTCAAAGGGGAGATGTCAGGGGTCTATTTAGACCCCTGATATCTCACCAAAGCCCCCTAACAGGGCTGATTTAAAAAAAAAATTAAATATTTAACCAGTTCCAAACCAGCCGCCGCATTTGTACTGCGGCAGGTTGGCTCGGCTGGCTTACGGCAGCCATGACAATTGGATTCGCTTCAGAACCGATCAGTCTCCAGGCTAAGGCCAATGATTTCTGGCCTGGACCTGGTGATCGGCTCTGGCGAATGAAATCCTTCCCCTGCCTGTGTAAGTGTAAACACAGGCAGGGGAAGTGATGTCATCTCCCCTCATGGAACTCTTTTCCACTCCAGAGAGAGGAGAGAAGACATCTCAGTAAGGTGCACCAACACTACACTGCCACCGTACACATAGGCACACTTGTCACCCCCCGATTGCTCCCCCAGTTAACCCCTTCACTCCCTGTCACCCAGTGCAGTATTTATATTTTTCTTTGATCACTGGACTGGTGTCATTTGTGACAATAATCAGTGTTAGGGTACTTAGTGGAACCAGATAGGCCTACAACGTTTCTACACGTGTGAGACTTTTTGGGAGCCTAGCAGTGTACAGGACCCCGAAAGCCAATCACCGCCTTCAGGCTTTCTAAGGGCGTAAAATGGTGATTTCACTTCCTCACGACCTATCACAGTTTCGGAGGCCATTAAATGACAAGATAGCACAACCCCCTCCCCCCAAATGACCCCATTTTGGAAAGAATACACTTCAAGCTATTTGCTGAGAGGCATGCTGAGTCCATGGAATATTTCATATTTTGCCACAAGATTCGGGAATATAATTTTTTTTTTTTTAACACAAATATATTGTTCAAACATGGCATTTCTATATGTGGAATTGCACCCCAAAATACATTCTGCTGCTTCTCCTAAGTATGGTGATACCAGATGTGTAGGACTTTTTGGCAGTCTAAGAGCGTACAGGACCCCGAAAACCAATCACCGCCTACAGGCTTTCTAAGGGCGTAAATTTATGATTTCACTCCTCACTGCCTATCACAGTTTCAGGGGCCATAAAATACCCAGATAGCACAAAACCTCCCCAAATGACCCAATTTTGGAAAGTAGACACCCCAAGTTATTTGCTGAGAGGCATGTTGAGTATTTTGCAGATCTCACTTTTTGTCAAAGTTTTGAAAATTTAAAAAAGAAAAAAAAAACACATTTTTCTTTTTTTTTCATTTTCAAAAACAAATGAGAGCTGCAAAATACTCATCATGCCTCTTAGCAAATAGCTTGAAGCGTCTTCTTTCCAAAATAGGGTCATTTGGGGGGGGGGGGGAGGGTTTGTGTTATCTTGACATTTCATGGCCTCTGAAACTGTGATAGGCAGTGAGGAAGTGAAATCCCCATTTTACGCCCTTAGAAAGCCTGAAGGTGGTGATTGGTTTTCGGGGTCCTGTACACGGCTAGGCTCCCAAAAAGTCTCATATGTGGTATCCCCGTACTCAGAAGCAGCAAAACGTATTTTGGGGTGTAATTTCACATATGCCCATGGCATGTTTGAGCAATATATAATTTAGTGACAACTTTGTGCAAAAAAAAAAAAAAGTTTGTAATTTTCCGTTTATATCGCTAAAAATAAAAATCGCAGAGGCAATCAAATACCATCAAAACCATGCAATTACCAGTTAAAGCAGTGCAGTGCCAAATTGTAAAAAGTGTAATGTATAAATTAGGCTTTTCCAGGTCTCCACTCCGGGGCCTAAATAAATTATCTGGAAGACCCAACCCACCATTCACAATTGAGGAAAATACAATTATTTTGGCTTTGTGATGGAAGTACAGGTATATAAACGTGATTTTAAAAAGAAATGCTGAACTTCCAGTATTTTAGTGACAGTTTTATAGTCCATTTAATATACAAAAATTTCAGAAGAAAAAAAACATTTGAGCATTGACAAAGCATTCTACTGTATCTCAGCATGCCTCATATGGCCAAACGTCATAGCTGGGGACTCACTGGCTATTTAGTTTGATTACATGATACTTTGTGTCACCGGGAGTTGCTTTCAGGAGTGCAGCCATAAAGCCGCCCATAGACGAGTCCGTTTTTTTCATTCAACCAGTGGGTTGAACAAAAAAACACAAAAACTGAGCTCTCATGTGGATGGGGGAATCCTCCCTGCTGAGCTATTGTATTCTGACAGAAGGGAGATTTCCCCACCACCAGAATACACTGATCAGCATTGTAGGCTAAAGTCTGCCCGACAGGGTGGTTGATCGATAGATCGATTTCTGTACATCCACAGTGCCCAGACATGGATCCCTGCTGAACTGGCCAAATTGTGGGCCATGTATGGCCAGCTTTAGGCTGGTATGTCTAGTAAGAGCGGCGTCACTACTCCTTCCAGTCAGTGGTCAAACCCTGGCTCTAATATTGGAGAGAAAAAAGAACCTCCTGCTGGTACTTTAAAGGCCCAAAAAATTATATACTCTTCAATCCATAAATAATAATGTATATTGACAATCTCAATACAATTTTTATTCAACAATAACAATTAAAAACAGATTATGGCTGATATATTGTATTAACAAAACATACGATATACATATGAGTGATGTTCTACATTTTCTGGTAACTTCACGATAAATACACCATGACTCAATGTTAGCAGAATCAACTGACGCATTTCAGAAGTTGATTCTTTCTTCATAGCTATATAGCTCTGAAGAAGGAATAAACTTCTAAAACACGTTGGGTGATTCTGCCAACATTGAGTAACTATGTATTTATCGTGAAGTTACCAGAAAATGTAGAACATCACTCATATGTATATCGTAGGTTCTGTTGGTAATACAATATATCAGCCATAATCTGTTTTTAATTGATATTGTTGAATAAAATTTGTATTGAAATTTTAGCTAAAAACTTTTGGTCAATATACATTAATATTTATGGATTAAAGATTATATAATTTTGGGGCCTTTAAAAGTTCTGTTAGGGGGAGCTTTCTTCTTTTCTGTCTCATTTTGGATGATGGCCTAATCCAACCTTCGACCATTTCTATTTTAACGTTGGAGAGGAGAGAGTCGGTGTATACATTCTCTTTCTGCTCCCTGAGAACATGTGTGGCCAGAGGGAGAAGATGGGGGATCTATGCTCACACCTTTCTGGAAACCCTGTGTAAATGTAAGCAATAGTGTAGGTAGACTGATCTCCGGTTATTGTCATTGTTATTGTCATTGCCTGCATATTACATGCCTCTGTTGGACCATCTATACTGCTTTTCTACCCGAAGCTGTTAACCCCTGCAGCACCAGAACTTCAGAGACAGGAAGAGGACGAGGCATCCCCACAGTGAGGATTTTCTATAGGATCCATTTGTCTGCATGTGAGTCATCTTACATTCCAGTAAGTGATGTGACTAAATCTGTAGGGACTTCAGCTTTAAAGCCACAAGTGCTTTTTTTCACTTCTGCTTTTTCTTTAATCCAGCTTTACAATAATTTAGATGTTGGATTGAAGGTTTAGTATAACAAATTTGATTCTTAGGGATTTATTTTATAGATGTTGATCAGACCAAAATGAAAGAGATAATGGAGGAGGAAAGTGTAATATGGGTCCAAATGAGGGACAGCTAGGAGCTACATTTCCATTTGCTGTGGCCCACTATATACTATCTCTAGATTTTATTGCTGGTAACCCCAATGCCTTCTAGAAGTTCCCAGGTATTCAAATGACTTGGCTTGTTATCTCTACAAATGCTTTAGCACCACAAGTGTTATGCTGTTTTTAAAAACTGCAATAACTTCAAATGCAAATAAAGGTATGGTAATGTAATATATGGTAGAAATAAAAGCCCAGCATAGCTGCACTGTGTGATGTGTATTGGAAAAGTAGTTAGCAGCTTCTGTTAAGAGTTCCCCCTCTAGTGGTGAGAGATAAAGTTGCATTCAATGCCTGTCCCTTACTAGATGCATGAATTACTCTTCTTTTGGGAAACGCAGTTTAGAACTGCTGGTACGTTTAAAGAGAAATTGGAGAAACGTCACATTGTGATGCCGAAATTAAAATCCCTGAGCAAATCATAATTATATGCGTTATGTAATTTAGATATTTCATCCAGTTTCCAGCTACTCTGTTAATGTTAATCACTTTTTTCATCACTAGCTGTATTCATGTAGCGTACAAAGGGGGGATTCATGGCTGTGTATACAGTAACAAGGGTTTTTTAATTTTCATAGTAAGTCAAGATAAAATCTTGACTTACTCTGCAGTTCCAGTATTTATTGGATATGGCAAAAACAAAGAGTGCAAAACTGTACATATTTAAATAAAAGTTTAAACATACTAGGTTCTCTCTGCTGTTAAAATGCATTCCTTTTATCTGGACATATAGCATTCCCTACCATGATCTGTTATTAATATCCTTACCTGCAGATTGCCAGGACCTTCTCTGTTACATCACCATCTGGAATTCATGATGGGAGTCTTGGCGTTTGGATATGTGATGCCCCCAGATGTGCCCATCAAACCATTCCTCATAGATACAGCTCCATCCTGGCATCTGCTGTGCAGCCTCTGGCTTAATGCAGCTTTTAATATAACTGATTGATTTCATAATCCCAATAAACGAGAGGGGGTTGGATTATAACAATGTACAGATCATCCCAGCGAGGAAATGAGATGAAACAGAAATCCAGGACTACCTGAAATGTTGGAGGGTAATACCAAATGCAAAAAGCCATTTAAGAAGGCAGGGTAAATGCATTTGAACAAACCACATTTTTGCAATAGAAGCGTTCAGTAAAACATAAATATGATCATTCACATATTATAAACTTTCACAGATTTGGATATATTATCTCACAAGTGTTAGTGAGTTATACAGATGTCAGTTACTGTACTTAAAGTTAAAAGTCACTTTGCTTTTTCAGTTGAGGATTTGCTATTTTATAGGAATTATCTAAAATGTTTATTGTGCTGAAGCAGAAGGTTTACCTTTTTTCTTTTGACTCCTCCATAAAATAGCATTGCACTTCCTGTGCCTTGAGCTTAAAGCGGGAGTCCGGCGACCAATCTGTTTTTTTTTAGGTCATTGAGACACTTTGCTAATCCCAAAATAATACTCAGTTTGGGTGTAATATTTCCGCCTCTGTTTTCATACTGAAGGATAACTTAGAAAATGTGATGCTGGCTGTTTCCATCTTGCTTGTGGGCATGTGAAGCCCACAAGCATTGATTTCCTGGATGCGGTGAATGCTGTTCATTCACAACTTGTGGAAGCCTGACACTAAGCTCCCAGGAGACAATGCGGCGCCGGGGAAAGGCAATAAACACGCCTACTCCCATGGGAGGAGAGACAGGAAGTGCCACAATAAAGTACAATATAAAAGGTAAATTACAGCGATAAAATTTTTTTTCGTGTGGCATTTGAACATCTATGCAATTAACTGAAGGGGGTAAGATTAAGTTAAAAATTTGAGTGGAACCCCGCTTTAAATTGTATATCTGCAGTGTGAGATCATCTAAAGCACTGCTGATTTCTAATTGTTCTCACAAGATTTGGAGATGTATACCAGTATGCTGGTCACTGTTCTTTGTGCTGGAGAGAAAGCTGAACCCGAGAACCCACAGTACAAGGATCTCTCTGCTTTACCCATCATCTGGATCTGTGCTGGGATCTCCAGAATTCCTAGGACCTCCACTACCACCATGATTTCCAGAGTTCCTATTAATAATGCTGGGCATGTCCAATGACTAGAATGGTATTTGAGCTCCTGCCTTTAAAGTGGCTGGTGCTGGGTCTTATTGCCAGCTACCTGAGAGCTAAAGATCTATGTTATTTACCTGCAAGTTACCTGTTTGTTGCTGACCCAGAATGACCTGACTACTCTCTTGCCTGCCTACCTGGATCTGATTGTTCTTTTGCCTGCCATGACTTACCTACCTGGACACGACTACTTTCTCGCATTCAATTCTTGGTATTTACACATATGTACAGTGGGTATAGAAAAGAATCACCCCCTTTAAAATAATCACAATTTGTTGCTTTGCAGCCTGAAACGAAGACACAGTTTTTGTTTTATCAAGCTGTATTTACTCTCAACTTATAACATCCAAGTGAAAGACATAACACCAACATGTACGAATTAAAAAAAAAAATTCAAAAACAATCACCGAGTTGGAAAAAGAAGCTCCCCTGGTGTCAGTATTTTGTTACCCCACCTTTTTTATAATCCTTTTTTATTATCAATTTCAAGAAAAGTACAAGAAACACGCCCGCACAGGGGCTAAATTGGCAGAGCATTGGCAGCTGCCAAAATAGTGCAGGTTATAAAAAAATATCCAGAAAAAGAAAATAAAAACTTAACGAATCACATTTTGCTTTAATTACAGCTTTTAGGCTGTTGGGTTAGATCTCTACTAACTTTGCACATATAGACTTTGTAATATTGTTCCTCTCTTCTTAGCAGAACTGCTCAAGTTCAGTTAAAATTTGATAGTGATCGTTTGTGGACTACAGTCTTCAAGTCATTCCACAGATTTTCAATGGGGTTTAAGTCTGAGCTCTGACTAAGCCATGCAAGGACATTCACCTTTGTTTCTTTCAATCACTGTATGGTAATTTTTGCTGTGTGCTTTGGGTCATTGTCATGTTGGAAGGTAAACCTTCTTCCCATTGACAACTTTCTGGCAGAGGGTAGCAGATTTTCCTCAAGAATTTGACAGTATTTAGCCCCATCCATTTTCCGTCTATCCTGATAAGTGCTCCAGTCTCTGCTGCAGAGAAACACCCCCATAACAGAATATTACCAACTCCGTGCTGTACTGTAGGCATGGTGAGCTGTATTGGATTTCTGCAAGATGTTTCATTTGGTGTTGAGGCCAAATAATTCAATTTTAGCCTCATCTGACCTCAACACCTTTTTCCATGTAGCCTCAAAATCTTCAAGTTGCGTTTTGGCAAAGCTCAGTCGTGACTGCATGTGGTCTTTCTTGAGGAGTGGCTTTTTTTCTTGAAACCTTCTCATATAAGCCACATTTGAGGAGAATTTGTGATATTGATGTCACGTGCCCACAATGATCACTGTCATAAATTCCTGCAACTGCTTCAGAGTTGCTGTAGGCTTCTTAGTAGCCTCTCTGACCTGTTTCCTCCTGGCTCTGTCATCCAGTTTGGAGTGACGTCCCGATCCAGGGAGGGTTTGTGTTGTATCAATTACCTTCCATTTCTTAGTAACATACTTCATTGTGCTTCTAGGCATTGATAAAGCCTTTGAATTTTTTTTGTATCCATCTCCTGACTTGTGCCTGTCCACAAATTTATCCCAGAGATCTTTTGACAGTGGCTTTCCACCCATAGTTGATTGTTTGCTTCAACTGCACTACCATGGACTGAAATGCTCCAGGAAAACTTTTTTTTAAATGCTGAGCTAATCTAAATGACCACAGCTGATCACAGTTGAAAGTCAAATGGCTTTGTGCGTCATTGAGAAGGTGGTTAGCTACACCTGATTGAGTTTACAAGTCATTTTTACGAGGGGGGTGATCCTTTTTCCAACTCAGTGATTTGGTTTTGATTTTTTTTTCTGGCATGTTTTACAGCTGGATAGTTTTGTTCTCAGGCATGTTTGGGATCATAGTCCTAACCCACCTGAGCAATCCCGCCAGGAAGTCGACACTGCACACTGTACAGCTGCGGACTGGGTAATACCTCACTGCCTATGATAGGCAGTGCTGGCTTTCTGGCAGTATTGCTCAGGTGGGTTGGGACTACGATCCTGAACACGCCTGGGCCCATCACTACAGCTGGATAAAACAAGAACTGTGCCTGTCTTCATTTCAAGCTGCAAAGCAACAAAATGTTATTATTTTAAAGGGGGTGATTATTTTCTATACCCATTGTACTACACTATATGACCAAGTTTAGGCTATAGTGGATATTTTTTTTAAAAAAGGGCAACGCTACAGGTTGGTGAATTCAGTTTTTGGTATTACCTCCCCATTTACTGCCTCCTCACTGGACTATGATTAAAGGGGTTCCAAAGTCGAGACATTTTTATCTTTACGCTTTCCCTGCATTAAGGTAAACAATTTTCCATTAGCTGTATTGCCCGCCCCCCCCCCCCCCCAAACACTTAAACCCCTTTCACACTGGAGGCATTTTTCAGGCACTTTAGCGCTAAAAATAGCGCCTAAAAAATGCCTCATCTGTAGTCCCAGTGTGCGGGCGCTTTTAACCCTTTATTCGGCCATTAGCGGGGGTTAAAAGCATCCCACTAGCGGCTGAAAAGTGCCTCTAAAACGACGGTATAGCGCTGCTAAAACTAGGGGCGCTTTATCGCTAACGCGGCCACGCTGTCAGTGTGAAAGGGCTCTAACCCGAATCCTCTCTCAATCCAGTGCTGTGCCCATCTGCATCGGCACTCTCCCCCTCTTCACAGGATAGAGACAGCAGTGGGCGGCATTTGCTCCTGTCAATCCAATCTTATGAGGGAGCGGAGTCTGTCTATGGATGCACATAGCCCATCTGAGGAGCAAGCCCGCACAAGTGCCCACATAGCAGCCAGCTTGTTAGGGGGGAAGTCGCAGAAGAGGAGTGGAGAGTGCTGGCAGGGGACCCCAGATGATGAGGTATGAAATGGCTCTGTGCAATATCAATGCACAGTGCAGGTAAGTATAACTTCTTTTTTAGGTTTGAAAAAAAATTTGACTTTAGAACAACTTTAACCTCACCACTAGGAATGGTCCCGATGTTCGAGTCCAACGTAAGGTCGACTCGAAGATCGGGTATTCGTTTGTGCGCAGAACAAAGGAACATATAGGGCATTCGTGGCAAATTCAAGCGTTGCAGAGCCCCCTATAATGCACTGTGAGATTGCAGTGCATCGACTGCTGCTGATTGGCCAAAGCATGCACCTGACCTGCATGTTTTGGCCAATCACAGCGCAATCTGCTGTGAGAGCCATGTCCACGCCCCAAACTATATAAGACTACTTACACGGCGGCCATGTATATTGTGCAAAGTGTGTTTTAATGGAGAGAGATTGAGGATAACTTGAGCTAGATTAGGCAGGTTAGTTAGTGGCATGCAGGCAGTAATAGTGCACTGAAGTGGTTAAGGGGAACCCCATGACAGAATTAAGGAAAAAAAAAATGGCATGGGGTCCCCCTCAAAATTCATACCAGGCCCTTTGGGTCTCAAATAGATTTCAAGGGAAAATCCACGCCAAAATTTTTTAAAAAATTGGCGTGGGGTCCCCCCCAAAATCCATAACAGACCCTTATCCGAGCTAGCAGCCTGGCAGGCCAGTAAAGAGGGGGGATGAGTGAGCGAGCGCCCCCCCCCCCGAACCATACCAGGCCGCTTGTCTTCAACATGGGGAAGGTGCTTTGGGGTCCCCCCAAAGCACCTTGTCCCCACAAGCCTGGCCCGGTGGTTGTGGGAGTCTGCAGGTGGGGGGGCTTATTGGAATCTGGAAGCCTTCTTTAACAAGGGGGCCCCCAGATGCTGCCCCCCCCATATCTGAATGGGTATATTGTATCCCTACCCATTCATCAGAAAAAGTGTCAAAAAGTAAAAACCACAATAGACAGTTTTTGACAGGTCTCTTGGCTGTGACAGCTGTTATATAGGCAAGGGCAGGGCCACCCGGTGACGTAACCAAGTGACCCTGTCCTCTTCTGACATCATGTGATGTCAGCGGGTGGCCCGATCCTTGCCCATATAACAGCTGTACCAGCCAAAAGACAGCAGTCCCTAGGAGGCCTCCCATGGCGGCAAGTGTTTTTTCTATATTTCGGGTCCGTCGGGCGGTGTGATTGAAGATGGATGGACATCGCGGGACACTTTATTTTTTTTTAATAAAGGAAATGTCAAAAACTGTCTATTGTGGTTTTTACTTTGACACTTTTTTTAGTGAATGGGTAAGGGTACAATATACTTGATACCCATTCACATTTGGGGGGGGGGGAATCTGGGACCCTCATTAAAGGGTGCTTCCAGATTCCTATAAGCCCCCCACCCGCAAACCCCCACAACCACCAGGCCAGGGTTGTGGGGACAAGGTGCTTTGGGGGGACCCCAAAGCACCCTCCCCATGTTGAGGGCAAGCGGCCTGGTATGTTTCAGGAGGGGGCTTGCTCGCCCCCCCCTTTCCTGCCAGGCTGCTTGCTCGGATAAGGGCCTGGTATGGATTTTTGGATTTTGGGGGGGACCCCACAATGTTTTTTTTATTTTGGCGTGGAGTTGCCCTTAAAATCCATACCAGGCCCTTCGGGGGGGACCCACTCCGATTTTTTTCCCCTTGATTTTTCATCTATATTGGTAAGAGCCGACAATACATTACAGCCGTGAGCAAGCTTAAATTACATTTTTTTCCTTTAGAAATTTTGCTGCGGCACTGTTGTATACATCGCACAGATGCGCCACTTTACAGGCAGACTAAGGAGACCCCCCAGGCACGACAGTTAAAGTAATATTTCATTTTTATTGTTTCACTTTAAGAATTATTAAAATCACTGCTCCTGAAAAAACGGTAGTTTTAAAAACTTATTTTGCACTGATGCTTGTCCCCCGGGGCAGTACCCAGGTCCCCATACACTTTATTATGGCAATAACTTGCATATAGGCCTTAAAAATTAGCTTACTTTTAATTTTTCATGTTCGTGTCCCATACACTTTAATAGGGTTTGCATGTTCGCATGTCCTGGTGCGAACCGACCTGGGTTGGTATTTGGCTCATCCCTACTCACCACAATACCAACATCCTCCTGAAAACTGCCTAATTATGTCCATTAAGTCTACAGTACTGTACAACAGGGCCTATTGGATGACCATTTCTATGTGTAAGCTGTCACTTGCAGCTTTAGGTTAACATACAAAATCTCAGTGAGGGGAAAGGGTAAAATCTGTTTTATTTACCAAGGTGTATGAATCAGATTCCGTTCTGGTTGCAGGTCATGTAGACTACAGTGCATCTGTGCGCTGACTACCTGATATCAGCAGAGGTTAAATAATATGTCCACCTTTAAGAGAAACATAAAAATGCAAACATTTCTACAGAAAAAAAAATGGGCATTATTTTTTTCTACAGGAGCCTGCAAAGCATTGCACCTGTGCTCAGTGGATTGCAGACACAATGTCAGGGCTCTGCACACTCTCCCTCCAGCTTTGTACCCCTATGGGCTTTCAGTGAGAAAACTGGAAGAAGAGCGAATGGACTACAAAATGTGCTGATCAGCGCACTCATAGTCCATTGAGTACTACAAGCCATGCGCTGCAGTGACAGAGAGGACTTGTAGTTTATTCATTCACAGATCCCTGTGAATCAATGATGCGGCTGTGTGGGGGAAACCTTGCATATCTGCACAAATTTTAAATGCGACAGCGACTGTGGGAGGATGGGCGAGAGACAACCCCCACCCACTGTTTCTGAGAGGGGGGGGGGGGGGGAATCAGGGATGCTGGAACATGTAACATGTTCGAAAGGTGAACTTAGCCTTTAAAGTAAATGAAGAATCAGTTGATGTCTACATACCCAATGAATAGTAATGCACATCATGTCACCCAGTGCGAGCTTTAAATCACATAGCCTCCAAATCGAAGCATAAAGGAAACTGCTTAGTACAGTTTAAAAAAAAAAAATCAGCACAAGGTATAATACTTAAAATCAATGTTGTGTCAATTGTGGTGCTTGCTTTAGTTAAAATCTTCTATCTGCTCATGTTTCCCCTTGATATGCCCTCTAGGCTATCGGGCTTAAGCAACTTATGCAGACCTAAGGCTCCTTCCACGAGGTAATTTAGTTGAAGTTTTGCTTTACTAAAATGTTTAGTTGCAGAAGATAATCACCCATGCCTATATGTCCTGGTTCCTGTTCATTGTTGTATAACCCCTGCGAGGGTGATCAGCTGTCTTGCTATTTATACATGCAACAATAAAATGATTACCACCCCCCTACCCCCACAGCAGTCTTCAGGTGCTGCAGAGGTTAATAAAGCTGAAGGACCTGTCTTATGCACTCATCAAAAGTGCTATGTCCTCCCTTTTTGCCCACCTCTTCTATATATTCTGCACTACAGGTTCTATGAAAATCAATCTTTGAATGGAGGAACCGGAGCTTTCATTCATCTGCTCATCCTTCATTGTAAGATCAGTTATCATTCATAGAAGATATAGTTAGTACAGCTTCCATGAATGGAGGGGGTAGGTAGGCATAGGCAGCACTCTTGATAAGCACATATGACAGGTCTCTTTGCTCTATTAACTCCCACAGCACTGTAAGGTTACTGCTGCAGGAGTATATAGCAGTATACTGTAGCAGTATACAGTACTGATATAGCCCCAATTTGTGCAGTGTTTTACAACATGAGGACAGACAGTACAGTTGCAATACAATTCAATACAGGAGGAATCAGAGGGAGCTGCTTGCTAATCTAAAAGGGAGGGTCAAGGGATACAAAAGGTAATAACTGTGGGGGATGAGCTCATGGAGAAAGTGAAAGTACAGTTGTCAGGTGGATTGGCTTCTCTGAGGACAAAGGTTTTCAGGGATCGCTTAAAAGAGGACACGGTAGGAGATAGTCAGGCAGATTGGGGTAGGGAGTTCCATAGGATGGAAGAGGGTCAGGAGAAGTCCTGAAGGTGAGCAAGGGAGGAGGCAAAAAGGGAGCTAGAGAGCAGGTCTTATGAGGAACAAAGAGAACAATTTTGTTGGTATTTTGAGATTAAGTTAGTAATGTAGCTGGGGGCCAGAGTTGTGGACGGCTTTGTAAGTTACTGATAGTATTTTGAATTTAACTTGTTGTGTGAGCAAAAGCCAGTGGATGGATTGGCAGAGAGTGGTATCAGACACTGAATGGTTGGGAAGGTGGATGAGTCTGGCAGCAGCATTCATGATGGACTGAAGGGGGGATAGCCTATGTAAAGGTAATCCTTTACATAATTAGGAAGGGGCATATTTGGGAGATGTTGAGGTGGATAAGGTGGCAACATTTGGACAGTGATTGGATGTGAGGAAAGTCCAGGATTACACCTTGAACCCTAGCATATAGGTACAGGTTGACAGTTGTGCCATTGATCTCAACAGAGAAGTCAGGGGACGAGGCAGGTAGTGGAAGGATATATGAGCTTGGTTTTGGGCAGACTGAGTTTGAGGGAGTGGTGTGACATTCAGACTGAGATGTCCGTTACAAAATTAGTGATGTGTGAGGAGACTGAAGCTGAGGGAGCTGAAAAATAGATTTGGGTGTCGTCAGTGTAGAAAGGGTATTGAAAGCCATGGGGGGCTATCAGCTGATCCTAGAATAGGAGAGGTCCAGAACAGAACCTTGGGGGACCCCGACGGAAAAAGGAGAGGAGGAAGTAGAATTGTAAGTGACACTGAAGGTGTGGTGGGATAGGTAAGATGAGAACTAATGAAATGTATAGTCATGGAGAACAAAGGAGTAAAGTTTTTGGAGGAAGGGGGGAGTGGTCAACCATATTAAAGGCAGCCGAAAGAGCTTAGGAGTAGAATCCTGAGTCCATTGGTTTTGGTTGTCAATAAATTGTTTGAGTTTTAGAAGAGCAGTATCTGTGATGTGTTGGTGGGAGGAGAAAGTGGAAGACAAAAGTAGAGCATTAAAGATAGAGAACAGTTGAAGAGTTGATGGGGACTGGATGAGAGGGTGTTAATGAGATTGGTATAATAAGTTTGCTAGGCAGTGAGGGGGCAGGGATTCTATTTTTGGAGGTCAGATTTATATTGGTTGAAGTCTTTCTGAGACTTCCTTTTATGCCACAGATGCTCAAGAGAGCACTTACGTTTTTTTGAGACTTCTGGTGTCATCTGTGGCCAAGGTTGTAGGGGTCAGTCAGGGCCTGATTCTGTGTGTAGTGAGGGAGGCAAGCATGTCCAGGGAGGATGACCGCAAACTGTTGTAGACAGAAATGGCTAGGTTGGGGCAGGACAAGGGTGATATTTTGTCAGAGGTGGTCAGTAGCAGAGAAGAGAAGGGTTAAAGTGGCAAAGTTTTCTATCAGAAATTGTTATGCGGTTGGAGGGAGGGTTGAAAGACAGCGAAAGAGTGAAACCAATAAGTGGTGATCAAAGAGAGGAAAAGGATTGTTGGAGAGGTTGCACAGAGTCCATAGGTAGGAAAATACAAGGTCAAGGGTGTTGCAAGCAGAGTGAGTAGATGCATGAATCCATTGTTTCATGTCAAAAGAGGTTAGACTGAAACGTTTACAAGTAGCAGGAGTGTTTGTATTAACAAGGATGTTGAAAGTCACCAAGAATGATCGTGGGAAGTCATCAAGGAAGGTTGAAACCGGTCCAGGGGGCCAGTAGATCACAGCAATTCTTAACAAAAATTGAGAAAAAAAAAAAAATATATATATATATATATATATATATATACACACACACACACACATACACATATATACATAGATACACATACATATACACACACACATACACACAGTGAGCTTCAAATGGGAAGAGAGAAAAACCTGAAAAGGTGCTTTGTAGGGATAGGAGGGTTCCCACTCCACTTCCCTTCCCTTCCCTTCCATTCACTGGGTCTGGGAGAGTGAGTCCAGAGAAGACCACCATGGAAGAGGTAAGCAGGAAAAGCAGTACCGGATTCACGGAGCCAGGTTTCAGAAACAGCAAGTATATTAAAGGAGTTAGTGATAAAGAAGACTTGGACAGAGGTGAGTTTGATGCAGACAGAGCGGGCATGCCAAAGGTTGCAGGAGAAGGGGAGTCTAGTTTACGGAAGAGAAATAGAAACTAAATTGTGTGGATTGTGACTGCTGCATTGGGTACAGTTAAATGATGGAGGCCCAGGCTTTGGGGATATATATCCAGATGTTAGAAGTGTGAGGGAGGTAAGATGGGAGTGCAATTTATATGAAGAAACATGCCTTAGCATCCCAGGATGTGATGAGATGAGTGCAGTAAATAAGGAGAAGACAAATGTGAAAGTGATATATAAAAGGCTGTGGGGTGAAGAAAAGGGATAAAGGAAAGAGCGTTTAAAAAGAGAGGACACAACTGTGAGGTAGGGAGTGCATGTTACAGAGAGGAAGGAAAGTTGAATGGGGGAAACAAGGTCACCTGCAGTCTGTTTGGTGTTTTTCAAAGTAGTTTACTGTAGATCTACGTTTTGCGCAATTGCTGTAGTGTAGAGCAGAAGTGCCACTTAATTAAAGAACCCATTTTATTGAAAGAACCTCAGCTTTTGCGTCCCCAGTCATGTGCATCCCCATTAAGGTGGTCTAGCTTTATACTGTGGTGGGGGTGGAATTTGACAATTATTCAATCAGGAGCTAATAATAGACACATTGCTAGCAGAGCAAACTTTTCACACCACACTGAAACTTCAAGAGGACCAAGATGGCAGAGCTGTAAAAATAACATCAGCCCAAAAGTTATGTAAGACACCAAACAACAGAATAAACATCATAATAAAGTGAACAGGGCCACAGATGATGGTGAAATCAACAACATAGATGCAACGTTTACCATAAAGACACTAAGGGCATATTTCAATCAAAGCAGCACAATAGACATCCCTTTGTCCATAAGTAATGTCCCTTGCGTGGTTTTTAAACATTTTTTTTTTTTTTTTTTTTACTAAGCGTAGGCTTAAAAGCTGAGCACGTCCCACTTCTATTAGGAAGCTGGATCCTGTAGGAATCTTCTGTGCCATGACAGGTCCTCTTCCTGCTGAACATCTGGCATTGCAGGAGTTAAATCTATGGTCAAAATGTAAAGTCATATTTCCACATTGAATTTCAATTATTTCTAGCCTACTCCTATTAATATGAGATCTTACTTTGTGAAGATCCCCACACATTTACTTCCTTGAATTCAGTAATACATATTCGCTATGTAGTATAAATAGGCACTGCTGTGTCACAGATTTCACAGAGCCTGCACGCTGAACTACAGAGGTACTGAGAGGAAGAGTTTCAGGAGATGGACGCAGTATGGGAATCACTGCTCGCAGGCAGCAAGGTACCGTGGGACATGTAGTCCATAAGAAGCAAAGTAGAAGCTGCAAAGCATGCAGGAATCTGGGATGTTGTGAAACGAGATGGCCAGTAGACAGACAGCACTCAGATTATGAAAGGACATTTTTAAAAGAAAGCTTGTATTGGATTATCGCAAATACCTATTGTTGGTATTGCTATTAAAATGCTGATGCTATTAAATGAAAGTATATGCAGTGGCTAGGATACTGTGCAGCAATAAGGACACATGGACATTACGCCTCGTTTCCACTGAGCGGATTGGTTCGGGTCAGTAAAATTTGGAAGGCCTAGAATGGTCCGGCCTATTCAGGTAAGCATTTCCACTGCAAGTGGGACCGTCAGGGGCACTACGTGGGTTTAGAAAAAATGCCTAGCATGGCGTCACACGTTCGCCAATCAGTGGAATGTATCATAGCTCTGCTCTAACCGAACTGTACCATTTTCTATGGCCCCACATCGGAAGCAGGACCCAGAATGGTGCGGTTCGGTTGTATGGGCCGCTTTCATAATGGAAACACTCAAAATAGCGTACCGTACCAAACCGAACCGATCCGCTCAGTGGAAACCAAGCATTAGTTACCTGCATTTGAGGCACAGAACAAAGGTTAGCAGATTCCCATTTACAATGTGGATGAGTGTTCTGAGGGTGCTTTTTACCAGCTTTGCATTTCTCTAAACCCTGCATGTCCTCTTGAAAATGTGCTTCATTAGCATTGGAAGCAAAGCAGATGAAACAAAACCTGTTGCTTTCAAACACAAGCATTTGCACTGAGCCACTTTGTATACAATGCCTCAGTTGGTTAACATTTATTGTTACCATTTCAAAATGTGTTCTGAATTTCAGTGCAATGCACTGTATACTCTAATTGCAATAACTGTCAATATCACCCTTAGTCACATGATTAAGAAGGAAAAAAACCCAAAAAGGCTGGCCATACACTGTGCACATTTTGGTCGGTTTTGGCACTGAAGGTTCATCCATCTGTGCTGTATAGTAGCGGTCCCCAACCTTTTTGGCATCAGGGACAGCTTTTGATGTAGTCAATTTTTTCAGGGGCTGAGGGGTGGTGGATGGGGAAGGCGGTTCATGGAACCTCACTGCACTGATATACAGTGAGGGGAAAAAGTATTTGATCCACTGCTGATTTTGTACATTTGCCCACTGACAAAGAAATGATCAGTTTATCATTTTAATGGTAAGTTTATTTTAACAGTGAGAGAATAATAGCCAGAAAAACGCATTTTAATGAGTGCAATAAGTATTTGATCCCCTATCAATTAGCAAGATTTCTGGCTCCCAGGTGTCTCCTTTAAAGGGAGTGCTCCTGATCTCAGCTTGTTACCTGTATAAAAGACACACACAGAAGCAATCAGAGCTGTCCAAGGATGTCAGGGACAAGATTGTAGACCTTCACAAGGCTGGAATGGGCTACAAGACCATCGCCAAGCAGCTTAGTGAGAGGGTGACAACACGGTGCGATTATTCGCAAATGGAAGAAACGCAAAATAACTGTCAATCTCCCTCGGTCTGGGGCTCCATTCAAGGTCTCACCTTGTGGAGTTTCAATGATCATGAGAGCGGTGAGGAATTAGCCCAGAACTACCCGGGAGATTCCGGTCAATGATCTCAAGGCGGCTGGGAAAATAGTCACCAAGAAAAAAATTTGTAACACACTGTGCCATGAGGGACTGAAATCCCGCAGCACTCGCAAGATTTCCCTGCTCAAGAAAGCACATGTACAGGACCGTCTGAAGTTTGATGATGAACATCTGAATGATTCAGAGGAGAACTGGGTGAAAGTGTTGTGGTCAAATGGGACCAAAATCGAGCTCTTTGGCATCAACTCAACTCTCCGTGTTTGTTGGA
Organism: Lithobates clamitans; assembly: GCA_037952925.1. NCBI lineage: Eukaryota > Metazoa > Chordata > Amphibia > Anura > Ranidae > Lithobates > Lithobates clamitans. The sequence continues at coordinate 795,347 of JBBGZY010000992.1, read as the reverse complement.
GGAGGAGGAATGCTGCCTATGACCCTCAAGAACACCATCCCCACTGTCAAACATGGAGGGGGAAACATGCTTTCGGGGTGTTTTTCTGCTAAGGGGACAGGACAAGGGACGATGGACGGGGCCATGTACAGTCAAATCTTGGATGAGAACCTCCTTCCCTCAGCCAGGGCATTGAAAATTGGTTCGTGGATGGGTATTCCAGCATAACAATATCCCAAAACACGTGACCAAGGCAACAAAGGAGTGGCTCAAGAAAAGGCACATTAGAGTCCTGGAGTGGCCTAGCCAGTCTCCAGACCTTAATCCCATAGAAAATATGTGGAGGGAGCTGAAGGTTTGAGATGATCTGCAAAGAAGCAGTGTGACAAAATCCCTCCTGAAATGTAAGCAGACCTGGTGGCCAACTACAAGAAACATCTGACCCCCAACAGGGTTTTGCCACCAAGTACTAAGTCATGTTTTGCGAATGGGTCAAAATACTTATTTCACTCATTAAATGGCAAATCAATTTATAACTTTTTTGAAATGCGTTTTTCTGGATTTTTTTTGTGGTTATTCTGTCTCTCACTGTTAAAATAAACGCAACATTAAAATTATACACTGATCATTTATTTGTCAGTGGGCAAAAGGTACAAAATCAACAGGGGATCAAATACTTTTTTCCCTCACTGTAATGATTACAGTCCCCCTTTTTATCACAGTGCCTCTTGCAGTCATGGCCCCCCACCACAGTGCTCATTGCAGTCATGCTCCCCCCTCCACCCACCACAGTCCTCCTTGCAGTCATACCCACCCACCACAGTCCTCCTTGCAGTCATACCCACCCACCACAGTCCTCCTTGCAGTCATACCCACCCACCACAGTCCCCCTTGCAGTCATGCGCCCCCACCCCCTTCACCCACCCACCACAGTCCTCTCTGCAGTCATGTGCCCCCCCATCACAGTCCTCCTTGCAGTCATTCCCCCCCCCCCCCCCCTCATCAGTCCTCGTGCAGTCATGCCCCCCATCACAGTCCTCCCAACACAGTCCTCTTTGCAGTCATCCCCTCCCTGCAGTCATGCCCAACAACCCCCCCCCCCCCACTTTTTTAAAAGCACAGTGCCCCTTTTAATCTCTGCCTCCCCCTGCACTTGTTTATCTTTGACAGGGCAAAGGCAGCAGCCTGTGTCTAGTCTCCCATGTCTCCCGACCGGCTGCCAATGACAGACTATTAGCTAGGCAGGGGGCAGGAGCAGTCGCAGATCAGGACAGACAGCGGGAGCTGCCAAACTTATATTACCAAGCGGGTGATTACCCGCTTGTTATTATGAAGTCTCCCACTCTCTGTCCTAGCTAATAGTCTGTCATTGGCAGCCGGTCGGGAGACATGAGAGAATAGACACAGGCTGCTAAATGGCCCACGGTCCGTGACAGGACTCACCCTACTCCATCCAGCAATTCACAGGTTTTCTTTAGAACGCAGTCCACAATTAAATATTGCATTTCTACACGCAGGTGAAATCTGGTATTGTGGAACAACCATTATATACTTATTGGTTTATTGGAACCATGCTATTTTACCAGTTAGAATTCATTTTTCCATGTAACAGTCAGCATGAAGGGGCCATGCGGTTATATTGAAGAGGAACCTAAGGGTAGAGACCTGTCTACGTGTCTCAATCAGACCAGACTTTTCCAAATAACATTTCAGTCAAACATTATAGTAACCAACATTAAAAGTGATAACTTTTTTTTTTTTTTAACATATTTTGTAACATTTATGTTCCCTCTTTCCTTTATGCTTCTCTTAGTTAACTGTAATTTTCAAGATCTCCACCAATCCTTTCAAGACTCGGGGACACACAGTGGGCAATAAAATACTAACTGTACACAAGTCTCCAATTTCCAACCAATATCTGTGTGTTGCAATGTTACCACCAATGGGTCTCAACATCTAAGCTTTTGAAAGGTTCAAGAGAAGCACTGTCCTAGATCAGTGGTCTCCAAACTGTGGCCTCTTGCTTGCTTTTATTCAGCCTTTGGAGCATTATTTCCCCCCACTGCCACTCTATTCCTCTCACCATCACCGATGATGGGGCACTGTTCCCCCCACCGACACCGATGATGGGGCACCGTTTCCCCCCACCGACTCCGATGATGGGGCACCGTTTCCCCCCACCGACTCCGATGATGGGGCACCGTTTCCCCCCACCGACTCCGATGATGGGGCACCGTTTCCCCCCACCGACTCCGATGATGGGGCACCGTTTCCCCCCACCGACACCGATGATGGGGCACCGTTTCCCCCCACCGACTCCGATGATGGGGCACCGTTTCCCCCCACCGACTCCGATGATGGGGCACCGTTTCCCCCCACCGACTCCGATGATGGGGCACCGTTTCCCCCCACCGACTCCGATGATGGGGCACCGTTTCCCCCCACCGACACCGATGATGGGGCACCGTTTCCCCCCACCGACACCGACGATGGGGCACCGTTTCCCCCCACCGACGATGGGGCACCGTTTCCCCCCACCGACGATGGGGCACCGTTTCCCCCCACCGACGATGGGGCACCGTTTCCCCCCACCGACGATGGGGCACCGTTTCCCCCCACCGACGATGGGGCACCGTTTCCCCCCACCGACGATGGGGCACCGTTTCCCCCACCGACGATGGGGCACCGTTTCCCCCACCGACGATGGGGCACCGTTTCCCCCACCGACGATGGGGCACCGTTCCCCCCACCGACGATGGGGCACCGTTCCCCCCACCGACGATGGGGCACCGTTTCCCCCACCGACGATGGGGCACCGTTCCCCCCACCGACAGCGATGATGGGGCACCGTTTCCCCCACCGACGATGGGGCACCGTTTCCCCCACCTACACCGATGATGGGGCACGGTTTCCCCCACCTACACCGATGATGGGGCACGGTTTCCCCCACCTACACTGATGATGGGGCATTCCCCCCCCCACCAACACCAAAGCTGGGGCACTGTTCCCCCCCCCCCACCAACACCAAAGATGGGGCACTGCCCCCCCACCGACACCAAAGATGGGGCACTGCCCCCCCCGACACCAAAGATGGGGCACTGTCCCCCCCGACACCAAAGATGGGGCACTGTCCCCCCCCGACACCAAAGATGGGGCACTGTTCCCCCCCCATCCCACCAAAGATGGGGCACTGTCCCCCCCGACACCAAAGGCGGGGCACTGTTCCCCCCCACTGACAAAGATGGAGCACTGTTCCCCCCACCACCGAACCGACACCAAAGATGGGGCACTGTCCCCCCCCCCACTGACACCAAAGATGGGGCACTGTCCCCCCCCTCCAACCGACACCAAAGATGGGGCACTGTTCCCCCCCACCGACACCAAAGATGGCCCCCCCCCACCGACACCAAAGATGGGGCACTGTCCCCCCCCCCCCCCACTGGCACCAAAGATGGGGCACTGTTCACCCCCGACACCAAAGATGGGGCACTGTTCCCCCCCCTCCAACCGACACCAAATATGGGGCACTGTTCCCCCCACCGACACCAAAGATGGGGCACTGTTCCCCCCACCGACACCAAAGATGGGGCACTGTTCCCCCACCGACACCAAAGATAAGGCACTCTTTACTCCCACTTTCTACTCCCACTGGCTACAGTGCGGCCCCCATAAAGTTTGAAGGACAGTAAACTGTTGCTTTGTTTAAGAAGTTTGGCGATGACCATGCTTAGACAAGGTGATGAGAAAAGGAGGAACTATGGGGGTAACTATAGCAAACGACATTGCAGTTGCTAGATAGGCACCACCCCAACAGGTCTTACACAGATAGTATATCGGGTTAAACTACAAAGGTCAAGGTTGTCTTTAAAATATCTCCCCCTGAACTATGCTGCAGGTATACACACACAAATTATCATCAAATGTTTCAATTCAAAAACATAATCACCATTTAAAAGGCAGAGCATTCTTTAACCGCTGAAACTATTGCTCATGAACTGGTATTTTTATCTCGCAAAGTAATATTTTATCTACACCATAAAATTAGGTTTTCTGCTCTGCTAACCTCACAGTACCTGACTATCAGCCAGAAGCTAGTAAAATTTTAAGCAGTGCTAATCTTTGTAAAATAGGATTTTTATAACAGCTTACCTGTAAAATCCTTTTCTTTTGAGGTACATCACAGGACACAGAGCCTCAGTAATTACTGATGGGTTATAGGGTATCACTAGGTGATTGGACACTGGTCACACCCTAGACAGGAACTTCAATCCCCTATATAATCCCTCTCCTTACAGGGATACCTCAGTTTTGTAGCAAAGCAATATAAGTGTATTAGAAGAGGGGCGAGACCTCTGTGTCCCGTGATGTACCTCAAAAGAAAAGGATTTTACAGGTAAGCTGTTATAAAAATCCTATTTTCTCGTACATAATGGGACACAGAGCCTCAGTATTACTGATGGGATGTCCCAAAGCAATGCTATTTGAGGGGAGGGGACCACACAACGTAGGGTATAATCACACCTGAAGACCTCGTACCACTGCCTGCAGCACACTACGCCCAAAGGCGATATCCTCATGCCTTCCCACATCCACCTGATAAAATCTGGTGAATGTATGGACTGAAGACCAGGTTGCGGCCTTGCAGATTTGAGCCATAGAGGCCGGTGATGCACCGCCCAAGAAGCACTAATAGCCCTTGTGGAGTGTGCCTTGATTTGAAAAGGTGGAATTTTCTGTTATAAAACCGTAAGCTTGAATAATCATATGTCGAATCCATTTTGAAATGGTAGACTTTGACACTGCCTGTCCTCTATTGGCACCTTCTGGCAGTACGAACAAAACATCCGCTTTGCGAATTTGAGCAGTTGCTTCCAGATAGGCCTTCATTGCTCTTACTACATCCAAAGAATGTAGTGACCTTTCTTCCGTAGAACAGGGATCTGGAAAAAAGGAAGGCAGAACAATATCTTGGTTTAGATGAAAATCTGAAACCACTTTCGGTAGAAAGCTAGGATGAGGGCGCATTACCACTCTATCCTTGTGTATGATTAAATAGGGCTCTTTACAGGAAAGAGCTGCTAATTCTGATACTCTTCTAGCAGAAGAAATGGCTACCAGAAAAATTAACTTTCTTGTCAACAAGACCAAGGGAATTTGACGTATTGGTTCAAAAGGCTGTTTCTGTAAAACTGACAGAACCAAATTCAAGTCCATGGGGTTTAGGGGCGCCTTGACCGGAGGATTAAGACGCGTCACCCCCTGCATAAAGTTTTGGACCAAAGAATGTGAAGCAAGTGGCCGTTGAAATAATACTGATAAGGCCGAGACCTGGCCCTTGATGGTACTTAAGGCCAGCTTCATCTCTAACTATTACATATTTTCTGGGATGCCAACCCCTGGATTCACACCAGGATACATAAGTTTTCCAGACTCTATGATAAATCACTCTGGAAGCTGGCTTCCTTGCATTGATCAAGGTAGAGATCACAGGACCTGAAAGCCCACGACTCTTCAGAACGTGGGTTTCAATAGCCAATCCGTCAAATTAAGCGTTTGTAAGGCAGGATGGAACACTGGACCTTGAGATAACAGGTCTGGACCTGACGGTAGGGTCCACGGGGAACCTAATGTCATCCTTACTATTTCTGCATACCAAGCTCTCCTGGGCCAAGCTGGGGCCACCAGAAGTACAGACTCGCGAAGAAGTCGTGGCAGTAGCAGAATAGGAGGGAATGCATAAATCAGTGAGAACCGATGCCACGGAATCACCAACGCATCTGTCCCGCATGCAAGGGAATCCTTTGTTCTTGCCACAAACTTGTCGATCTTTTTGTTGAATCTGGATGCAAAGAGATCTACATCTGGAAGGTAAACCGGTAAAAAGGACTTCCCTTTTTGCAGGTTTTCGGGTAATAACCACCAACTGAGGCTCTGACGTACTGTAGGAGACAGACGCATTGGAAAATCTAATGCCTGCACTTTCTTGTGCCAGGCAGACAGGATACTGTGTTGCAGCAGTCTCGAATGAAACTGAGCATAGGGAACTGCTTCGAATGAAGCCACCATCTTTCCCAGCAGCCTCATACAAAGGCGGATAGAAGGACCCTTCTTTGTCCTGACTACCTGAATCAGTTCTTTTAAGGCACTGATCTTTGCCTGAGGTAAAAATACCTTCTTTTGGCTTGTATCTATGACCAGGCCCAAATACTCTAGTCTTCTTACTGGTTTTAAGGAAGACTTTTCTAAATTGAGAATCATACCTAGGTATTCCAAGTAGTTGACTGTGGTGACCAAGTTCTGGTCCAGGCAGGCTACCGACCGGTCTATCAAGAGCAGGTCGTCTAGGTATACTATTACTGTTATACCTTGGGCCCTTAATCTGGCCAGAGCCGGAGCCAAGATCTTTGTAATCACCCAAGGTGCCGTAGCTAACCTGAAAAGCAGGGCTATAAACTGAAAGTGGCGTTTTTCTACTTCGAAACGCAAGTACTTTTGATGAGCAGGGAAAATGGGTATATGCAGGTACGCATCCTTGATGTCTATTGACGCCAGAAGTTCTCCTCCTTGTAGGATGGAGACTACTGATCAAATTGATTCCATGCGAATGGATCGAATCTTTAGGAATCGGTTTAGATCATTTAAATCCAGAATGGGTTTGACATCCCCATTTGGTTTTGGACCGTGAAAAGGTTTGAATAAAACCCCAATCCCTGCTCTTCCGTGGGAACCACCACAATGACCTTTTGCAACAATAGTCGCTTCAACACTAGAAGGAGAGACTGCTTTTTCTCTGGATCTCTGGGGACATTTGATCTGAGGAAACGAGGAGAGGGGAATACGCGGAACTCCAGTTTGTAACCTAGAGTTACCGTGGAGATCACCCATCTGTCCTGGAAATCTTCCTGCCAGAGCTTTGAGAACTGTAGCAGTCTTCCCGCCACCTGAGCGAGCGGGGGCGCCCCTTCATAAAGAGGCTTTAGCATCTTGTCTAGTAGGCTTCTTCCCCCAGGACTTCTTTTTCTTTCTTTTTCTGAAATGTATTTTTTGAGCCTGACGGAGGAGGCCGTCACGACAGCCTGGAGGCTGATGCTCCTGGCACTGGGGAAAGAGCCCGTTTAAAAGAGGGACGTTTACTCCTTTTCTTAACTGGTAAGAGTGTGCTTTTCCCACTAGATATCTTTCGGATATAATTGTCCAAATCATCTCCAAACAGCCTTGCACCATTAAATGGAAATCCAGCCAGAAGCTTCTTACATGGTGATTCGGCTGACCAATTTTTCAACCATAAGATTCTACGCATATGCACCAACCCAAGCGAAAGGCGAGAGGTTTGGATGATAGAATCTCTCATTGCGTCAACAGGAAAAAAAAACAAAGGTTAGCCAACCCCTGAGCTTGCTGTTCAGGTAAAACTTTGAGGACCTGTTTAACATGGTCTTTCAAGTATTGACAGACTCCGATTGCTGCCACTGCAGGTTGAGCTACTGAACCTGCCAAGGAAAAAATATTTTTTAACAGGAATTCCATTTTTTTATCAGTTGGATCCCTAAGCATCTGAGCGTTGTCGACAGGACAGGTCAGGCTTTTATTTACGGAAGAAATGGCGGCGTCAACTGCCGGTATACCCCACATTTTTCTAAATTTTTCCTCCATAGGATAAAGTGTTGAAAAGTTTTTAGGCGGAAAAAAATGTTTATCTGGGTGATCCCACTCAGAATAAATGAGCTTTTCTAGTAAACTATGAACAGGAAAAGCATGTGTTGTTTGAGGAGGCTTCAGTGAACCCAAAGAAGAGGAGGGTTCTTTAACTGACTCAGATACGGGCAACTTAAATGTTGAGCAGACCAATCCAGCAAGAATTTGCACGAACACCTTCTCATCCTGAGAAGCTGAAGAGGGCCCTTCTCCACTTGATTCCTCAGAAGAGGAATCATCAGTCTCATCCCGATCCTCTGAGAGGGATTCCTCTCCATTTTCCAGAGAGTTCCTCAGCTTGAGGATCCTGGGTAACAGAGGGAGACCTTGTGTATTTTCTTCCACTGAGTGAAGATGCGATTAAGGCCATTAGTCTTTCCTCTAATCCATTAATGGTTGAGGAAAAAACCTCCTGCATAATGTATACAGGGGCTGAAGTGCCAGAAGAAGATGTAGCCCCTGACCCCGACGGCTCACCCTGGCCAGCCATCCCAGGTCCTATAGGGGGGGGGGGAGGTGCTGCAGAAGGGGGTCCTCAGAGCCTGAGGGAGATCCCCTAGAGCCTCTGGTTTTCGGGGTATTTGTACCTCTTCTACCCATAGTGCCAAGCAACAAGGTGGAGGTATCACACAAAAAACACTGACTGCTGAGCGATGTAGTTCAGCAACTGCCGCTGCTACCAATGCCCAGTCTGGTGTTTAAAGTAAATGCTGCCTAGGAGAATGCCTGTTTCCCACCTCACATGCGCCCATCAGCTCTGTGTCCCTCCATAGGCTGTGTGCACCTGAAAGAGAGTGCACTTAATAGCCTGTATAGCCAGTGATGTGGGCGTCTAATCACGCCGGACGTCGCGTTAACGCTCCGCCCCCCCTCCTCTGACCATCCCTCCCGCCCCCCCCCCCCCGCGGTTTTTTTTCAAAAACGTGTTTTCCCACACGAGCCGAGGCTGGCAAGCATGGAGGGGAGGCTGGGGCGGAGGAGAGAGAGAGAGGCCAGTGGATGGGAACCTGCCAGAAATGGCGGTAGCTGCAGCGGGTGGTGCGGTATACTACCGCTGCTTGCTCAGGGTCACCTCGGCCCCCCTAAGCCATGGGGGGAGAATCCCTGAAGGAGAGAACCCCCCAACCCATCCTACCTGGAGCCTGGCTGGAGGAGCGTACAGCGTGGACACTGAGACAGACGGAACAAGCATGAAAAGGTATGTGCTCTTGACAGCCCCCGGTGGCGATTATAGGCAAAGCATACATTTACTTAAAGGAGAAAACCTACTAGAATTAAAAAATTCTTTAGGAGTCTCTTACCTTATCCAGCTGCAGGGTTCTGTTATACAGACCCAATCTTCACCTCTCACAGTTTGAAAAAACCTTCAGAGACTGGGGCCCCCTTAAATAGGAGGATCCGCAGTTCTGGGCCCGTAAAGCACCCCGCCAGGGATATGGCTGAAAAAACCAAATACTGGATCCCGGGGTCCAGCTCTCTAAAAAGAGAAGCGTTACAGGTAAAACCTCGTTTCTTCGGACACAAGGCCCAGGTACCATCCAATTTAGCCTGAACAAGCACTTTGAAGGGATCCGGTTGCATGGCTTGCCCCAGTATAGGCTATTCCTTTGGAGCTCAGCACAGCACATCTTATTCGCGACCAACACCTAAGACACTGGTGAAAAAACTGAGGTATCCCCAGTAAGGGGAGGGGTTATATAGGGGGTTGAACTTCCTGTCTAGGGTGTGACCAGTGTCCAATCACCTAGTGATACCCTATAACCCATCAGTAATTACTCAAGCTCTGTGTCCTGTTATGTACGAGAAAGAAATTTAGCTTTACATAAAACATCCTGCAAAAAAAATTAAAGTAAGCATTCATGTGATATTTCAGTGATCCATAAAATAAAACCTCCAGGGCCCATTCACACTAGTGCAGTTGTATGTGGCGAGTTAAAGTGGTATTAAACCAAAAAGAAAACATTATATTGCAACCATTCTTGGATGTGATGACTGCATTCATTTTCTTTTTTAGGCTTTCTTTATTCTATTTTCATCTGGTGATCTGGCCACTAAGTCTTTTTTTCAAAAGAACAAGCTCTCCAGCAAAATGTAACAGTTATAGAGATGAGACAAACCAGTTAACATTATCTGGGGTGGAGTGCTTACAATGATCAGCTTTTATTGATGTAAAACCTTTGTCCCAAAAGGGAAAAAACTGTTTGTTGTAACTGCTTAAAAGTGTGAGCTGAAGTTTGGCTTCAATCTGTTATTTAAATAGGCTACATCTAACACCCCCTCCACCAGACTGACAAATGATGCTGTCCATAAGTGCCCCCTATGCTCATTCATCTAGAGTGGGGCACTCTAAGGCTACATTCACACTAGCAACTTAGGCCTGCGAGAACTGCAGTGGCAGGAATCTGATTCCAGCAGTGGCAGTGAGCGGCTAGGTGCAGCTGCCGGCCGCACTCAATATAATGACAGGTCACTGGCGGCTGCAGCTATTCGTGGCTGTCTACACAGCCAGCGATTAACCCGCGGTGATCGCTGCTGGACACACGCAATGAGGCCCAATGTGGGTAAAACATGTCAGAGGGGCATGACAATTGGGCTAGGATCTGTGCTGAAACCGGTCTTTCATTTACCTTATATTGGAGGTGAATCCAGTGTATGTGGTGGTACCTGCATGTCATGTTACATGTGCTCTATTTCTGCCAGAACCTAAATACAGAATGTGAACCTGGGAGACTGATACTGCAGGCTTGGAGCAGCGCTGATCTGTTAATAGTATACAACAAGGATGTTACTGGCCAGATCACAAGGTGAAAACAAAGGAAAAAAAGCCTTAAAGAGAAAACTGATGCAGCCATCACATTTAATAACTGGTAAGGTGCAATGGATTAAATTTTTGGGTTTAATACCACTTCAACACATGCATGTTGCATTAAGGCAGCCCATTTATTTGGGCTGACAACAGCAGACCTAAAAATCCACCTGCCAAACTATTTCTGCTGATGCAGGGTACCACAATGCATGGTGGTGTGTCATTGTGCTATTTATCGCAGGCATATTTTGCAAGGCAAATAAATCAACAGACAGCAGAATCTATTTTCCTTTTTTTTTTTCTTTTACGAAAAAGACAAACAAAAAAATAATAAACACATAAATGCACATATTTTTTTTTTTTATACAATCTACAAACCAGAAGCACTTTGTGCCAAATTTTTTCCTACTGACCAGAAAGTACTCCACAGTATTAAAAAAAATGTACTCTTATATCCATCAAAAGGGAACAAAAATCTATCTGCACAGTCACAGAGAAGAGCAAGCATTGGCCTGTGCTCTCTTTTAGAGGACAAGCTTGGAGAGAAGGAAGGGAAGGAGCAAGCATGAAGTGTGTGGAGGGAAGAGAAATGAAATAAGACTAGATGTGGGGTGTAGGGGACACGAGATAGGAAATGCACCAACAAGTCACAGTGCTGATACTGAAGACATCTAGCAGGAAGAGAGCTTCACAGTGGGGACAGACAGCTGGAGAGGGGAGCAGGGAGGGACGGAGTGTGCTTTAAATTTCCTCTTTATTCCCTGTTTTTCCACGTCCCTCGTCCAGGTATGATTCCCTTGCTGTACAGCCTTACATCACATCTTACACAAGAAGAGCACTTTGTTACATCACAGCTACAAAGCTTGAGCCAGCTCTGGAGGCAGGGAGGGAGCTCCTGTAGGCCGTGTCTGTTCTCTCTACTGATGTGAGCGATCCTGTTGCAAGTAATCAGCATTATGAAGACTGTTCACAGCAGTACCAGCAAAAGACTGAAGTTACAGCTGCATGCCAGGAAGGTGCTATTTGATCTCAGCTTATAAGTGGCCATACTTCTGGTATGCCTCCTATTACAGCAATGTTTGCCAAGTAAACAGCTGAGACATATTTAGGGAATGTAAGTATCAAAGCCAGAGTTGGCTAGATTACTAATTATATACAAATCCGACAGTAAACGGACTCCTAAACCCTGTAAGAAGTTTAACAATACAATTTGAAGTCAGCCATTTTGTAGGGTGAACTACAATGTTGTATATCAGCTCCCTAGCTCATAGTAACTTAATAAGCTGTTTTATATGACATTGGTCAAGGTTTCAAAATGGTTGCCTTCACAATACAATTGAACAGTCCCTTCCTGTAAGTTCATTTTGCATATACCTAATAATGAACACATTGGTTTTAAGCAGACATAGGAGATATTAATTGTTACTGTAGATGTTGTAACAGGTATAATGTCAGTCTTGATGTGTAGTTCCTTTCTATTACAGCCTATCAGGCTTTAAAAGCAACTGGTGCCCACTCCCTATACACAGCAGTTGAGCTCCATTTTAAAAATACAAATGATTCCCCCCATGGCACGGAAGGAAGGACAAAGCATGCACACATACATAGGAAGCTAAGCTGAACAGCAATGCACATGTACAGCAATGGCTAAGACAAAGCAGTGGTCACAAACCTCAAGATCTCTCAGCATGGCCCTTTGACTCGTGCCAATCAAAGAACTGGAGCCAGGGCAGTGCTGAGAGAGGCAGACTCTTGTAGAGGTACGTTGCCACCTAGCGGAGGTCTATTTCATAAGATTGTCCTTGCACTAACTGGAGAAAGCAGACAGATGTGTGAGAGAGGGCAGCTCCATTATACATCTAGACCTGTCTCATGGAGAAGGTGAGGATGGACTCTTTAAAGCCAACATTGTCTTTCGAGAATGAATGACGTTAGTACTATGCTGCCCACTTCCCAATAACTGCATTGTGCATCTACTGCAGTGCTGGGTATGGAGGGAGGGGTATTAAGACTGGTTCCCTATTGTCAGCCCTTGTGGGAGGGTCTGCTGGCAAATGTGGGTAGAACCCAGAAAGGCAGCAATGAGACAGCTGACAGCCGTTGCATAAGCCTGCTATCACAGAAGTCATAGAGAATACTTGAGACATACATTGCACCTCAATGTGCAATGTTGACATGTCTTATCTGGCAGTAAAAGGGGAGAGCTTAAACTTCACCCACTCTGCTGTGGGAGGGTCTGTGAACCATTTACCCCCGTGGCCAACAGTACTCAGTAGGGGAATGGTTAGGCACAGCTCTCCCAGTGCAGGCTATTGAGGCTATGTAAGGGAGTGCTCAGCTCTTACAAAGAGCAGAATACAGGCCCTTGGCAGGACTGGCTTCTGTCAGATTACGGTGTGGCTGCACACCACTAAGATGAGCATAGATAATTGAACACATCCAGCAAAAAGATCGAAAAGATCAGAGAGAAGATAGGATGGAGAAAGAGCAAACAAAACTTTGGTTTAAAACAATGAATTGATGAAGGTTTAAATGTAGGGAAGTTAATCCCTCAAAGCTCAGTCACTCCCCCAGCCCCTTTTTCATTGGGACCCCTTCCAGCACTGCTGGGGGGGTGGGAACAAAAAATGTCCATAATGCTCTGCAAAAAAAATGCATGAATAGGGATGTCAAGGGTAAGGGCAATGAAAAGAGTATGTAAAACAAAAAAAAAAAAGGATCAGCTGTGAATAAAACAAACCCAGCACAGGGTGTTGTGTGTGGCATCACAGCGATAGAGATCAATTAAATCAAGTCTGTCTGAAGTCAGGCAAGCAGAAAGGTGGGACAAATCAGCAGATCGGGATTATGATCACCCATTAATATTCTAACTCCATCTAAGCAGCCTTGAGTGTAGAGGTCATTCCTTGGCTTCTTGGTTTACATCTGTCCATGGACTTGGAAGAAGGGGGTCAGGCAAATCACTTAATGAAGAGTTGGCAAGCGCACAGAAGGACAGCCCTGTAATGAAGGGGTGTGGTGAGTGGACAGAAAGAAGCCTGAAGAGGGGATGAAAGCTTGGTGGAGATGGTCGAAGAGAGTGAACGGTAAAAGCAACGAGTGCCTCATGTGTTGGCTTCATCATCAGTGTCATCAATCAGGACCTTGGCATCACGAGCCTTGCTCCTATGGAATGAAGAAGAAGATAACATAAGCTATACAATGCAAGAATTAACTGTCATAGACACTATGAGGGTAACCTACTAAGACTGGAGCAGCCAGAATATGAAACAGCTGTGCATGGGAACCAATCAGCTTGTCATTCATTTTCAAAGCTTAAGGCTCGATTCACACCTATGCATGTTGCTTTTGAGCATTTTTGGAGTTTTTTTTGTCATGCTTGCCACGTTTTTTGTAGCGTTTTTACAGAGTTTTTTTTTTTAGTTTTTTTTTGACTGTGTACAGTCAAGAAAATTTAAAAAAAAAACAACAAAAAAACGGCAAAAACGCATCAAAAACGCTGCAAAAACGCTGCACTTGCGTTTTTGATGCTTGTCCATTGAATTCTATTACATGCAAAATACTGCATTTTGCATGAAAAAAGTCCCTGACCCTTTCCAAAAATGCAGATACAAAAAGGCATTGATGTGAACATGTTCCATAGGAACCCATGTTAAAAAATTCCCATGTATTTCTGCAAAATGCATCAAAAAACGCGCTAGTGTGAATGGAGACTAACTGAACGAGTTCAGACGCTGATTGGTTACTAAGAACAGCTGCTCCAGATTTTATCGGCTCTAGTTTTAGTAAATCTCCCCCCCCCCCCCCATTTGCCAAAGGTTTCTTGACAAGTTTTGGGGTGTAACTTGTGGTATGCATATGCTGTGTGTGAGAAATAACCTGATAATATGACTTTTGTGAAAAAAGAAAAAAAATCTTGATTTTGCAAAGAATTGTGGGAAAAAATTACAACTTCAAAAATTTCACTATGCCTCTTTCTAAATACCTAAGAATGTCTACTTTCCAAAAAGGGGTCATTTGGGGGGTATTTGTGCTGTCCCGGATTGTTAGGGTCTCAAGAAATGAGATAGACCGTCAGTACTTCAGGTGTGATCAATTTTCAGTGATTGGCACCATAGTTTGTAGACTCTAACTTTCACAAAGACCAAATAATATACACTGATTTGGATTATTTTTACCAAAGATATGTAGCAGAATAAAATGTGGCCAAACTTTATGAAGAAAAATTCTAAATTTGCAAAATTTTATAACAGAAACAAAGAAAAAATTATTTTTTACCGAATTTTCGTTTTTTTTTTTCATTTATAGCGCAAAAAATAAAAAACCCAGCAGTGATTATAAATGCCACCAAAAGAAAGCTCTATTTGTGTGAAAAAAAAGGACAAACTTTTCATATGGGTACAGTGTTGCATGACTGAGTAATTGTCATTCAAAGTGTGAGAGAGCGCTGAAAGCTGAAAATTGGTCTGGTTAGGAAGGGGGTTTAAGTGCCCAGTTGTCAAGTGGTTAAACATCAATGAATATGTTCTTTCATTGTGATTTACGTTAGAAATACCGTCTAATTTTATATATAATTTTTCTTTTATAATTTATGATCATTTAGGGTCACAACACTGAACGCACCGCGCATGCACGCTTCCAATTTAAACGGCGATAGTGTCGTTTTTTTAACTTTTTACTGATTTTAAACGTTTTTGTATTTTTATTTGCTGATTTATCGAATAAACTAGCCGAAAGTTATTTGCACCAGCGGGGCCTTTTTTCCTTTGTCTCCTTTTCTGGGCACCTAAAACAATTTTTGTGCTGGATCTGTTGGAGTCAATACGAGCGGTCCTATGAGAGGTGATCCTGCGATAGGATTGGATGAGGCTTCTGTAGCTGCTGCTGGCTGGATGTCCTGGAAGGAGTCCGACGTATCTGCTGAGCGGTATCCTCCGAATTACCCCCAGAGTAATTTGCCTTCATCTTCTAAGCCTGTTTAGACCCCCCTGAATAAGGGCGGTCACAGGCTTTTCGGTAAGCCTTCAATCTTACTACCTGGTGGTGGGCAACACTGTATGTATGGACTCATCCCTATAGCTGCATAGAGTGTGTATGGTGAAGATTCATCCCTGCACCTGTTTAGAGCATCTACACAATATATTTGGACTTTTATGATTTATTCACATTTATATATTTTTGATGTTTATTACTTTGAGCAACTTTATGAGCACTTCATGTATTACACAAGCGTTTTAGCAAGCCTTTATTTCTAGTGTTTGGTGATGGGTAAACATTGAATAGTGGAAATTTACCCTTGAACCTGCATTTACATAACAAACACTTTTTTTGGATTTTTTGATTGTATTCAATTTTTGCACAGGTTTTGTGTTTCATATGTTTTTTAAGTTAATACTTTAAGAGCACTTCATATATTGTTTAATCACGAATGATATGTTTTTTTTGTTACTGGGTTTGTAACAACAGAGTTTATCACTATTTCTTTACATTAGCTAGTCCAGCGCTGCACTTCTTAAAAGTTACATGATCATTTAGATGTCAGTTTTTTTTATGAATATATTTTTTTTGTTTGCTTATGGATAGCCTGGTTATTAATCAGTATTCTTGTGCGTGGGAACACGGGGCAGCTAGCCTTTATATATTTCTTGTTTAGTTATAATTTTTTGTTTAAATTACCTTATTTCTCCACAAGATGGCATTATGCGCCGTTCACTTAACCTTTGGTAATTGATTTGAGTATGCGCTTTCACATACTAGTAGCTATCCTCTTTAATAAATATTTTTCACCTGGGGTGTTTTTTTTTTTTTTTTTTAAACAAAGGTTTCACCTGGGGTGTTTAATTCACCCAATGAGCTCTCATGCATAATTTAGTGCGACCTATGGCAGCGCTTCCCCGTTTTGGCAGGTACCTAATGCGCAAAGTGTGGGTGTACCCCTAATGATGTCACATCTGACAAAACAATTGTCGGACGCTACGCACACACGTTCTGCGCATGCGCGATCTGAATTTAAACGGACTTGCATGTCCTTTTTTTCCTTGCAAGGATCATTGCTGCATTTTTATATCTGCTTTGGCGTTTTTTGGCAACTCCCTTCTTTTAATAAAACGCTTTGGGAAGACTTTCTATACTATTGCAGCCGTTCTTTTTTACATCTCCTGCTGTCCACACCACTGGGACTCCATTGGATGTCTATGGATCTTTCCGGAGAGGAACGCCAGAGTCTTCCATCGGTGAATCTTTGATTCCACTAAAAGCGCTGTTTGACCCCCCTGAGTAAGAGAGGTTGTATGCTTTCTGCTAAGCCGTTTATCTTAATGAGGTGACGGGAAACACTGTGATGAGCACAGAATCTACATTATATACTGCACTTTGAAGTCACTATATTGGATTCCAGCAATACATAAACATTTTTCTTAGTTATATAGATTTTGCACTTTTGTGCGTTTTTGTATGCGACTTTGGTTTCATGCATTGTCGCACAGGATTGCACTAAAAGCAATTATTTGGTTGCATATAGCACAATTTTTTACATTGCACTGCACAGCTGCACTTTATTTGAATTTATGCTATTTATGTTTAGGGTATATTGTGTTGTACATACTTTATATAAGTTTTCATGCACAGGGTCATTTTGTGCTTAAACCTATATATAATGTTTGGGGGTTTTAAGTATTTTGCCAGCAAAAAAAATGCAGTTGAACAGGCAGTACCCTTAACTGGAAACACCTGCACTCAATGTGGAGGGGTGTCCAACTACTTTTAGCCATATACTGTATGTAGGTGTGATAAGGTGCCCTCAAACATTTTGGCAATATAGCACATCGTTGAACTCACTATATCAGTGTTACATACAGCAGCAAACATTGCTATCCCTTTATCCTGAAATCTATCAGGCGCCACATGACAGACAAGCACTGATCTCTAGATGCTGCATATACTGTATGTGCCTTCCAGTTAAGTTGTTCTTTAGTACAGGTTGACAATATATTAAAAAAATATAACCCCCCCCCCCCCCCCCCCAAAAAAAGAAGATCAGATTTAATAAAGTTCCTAGTTTCTTATTGAAAGCAGAAAACTCTAGATGCGGTATGGAATTTATTAGGTGCACTAGATATCTGGCTCCTGGGATCTGTTCAGTACTTAGATACCAATACATTAGTTATTTATTACACAGTTAAAAGGTATCACTCACTGGGAGGACAAGCGTGGAATACGGAGAGAGATACTCTGGCTGCGCTTCCATATCTTGCTTTTGGCTCTGTTCTTCACTCCGTCCTCCTGATCCATCATCTGCTCCAGCAGTGTTTGGTCATCGGCATTCATCGGTGCCACAGAGATGTCGCGCACGGCGCGGAACTCACCACAGTTATTCAGGTGCTCATTCTCCAGTCGGAAGAAATTCCACACAAAACGGCTGTGGGGTGAGAGTGGAATGTGGACATAAATATTTCTACTTTAAAACTTGTGAAAACTGGTACACTGCCTTTGTTAAATTCTCCTTTTAGAAATTCTGAATGCCTGACTGTTATGCTGATCCTAAAGCCCAATTGAACTTACAGTTGAAATCTGCTAAACACATTCCAGGCACAACAAAAAAAAAGTTTGCAAAGTCTTACAGTTTGTGTTCTATAGATGGCAGCCATACTGTCTAAGTAGAAAAGCCGGTCACGCTGCCAGCATGCTGTGGAGAGGGACCCTTGCTCACTGTGTGGAAGCAGTGGTCCCCATGCAGAGATCTGAGATGCTCTGCGTCAGACCTATAGCTCAGCAACAGCTTGATACTGATTGAAGGGCTCTAGCTCCAACTCAGCAGGGGGGCATGTTGAACCTTTGAAGAGAGGCCATGCTTCCACACAAAATGGCAAACATCCTTCTTTGCCGCATGACAGCAGCAGACAGGCTTTTCGACTCTGTGGCTGTGGCTACTTTCTAAAGCAAATAAAGTGCAAGACTTTGTACATCTTTTGTTTTTATGCACCTAGAAATGTATTTAGCAGTTTTATACCTGAAAGTTCATTTGGGCTTTAAAGTGATACGCGTGCCCCCATAGCAAGCCGCTTGCTCTGGCAGCACTCATGCATGCTCCTTCCCGAGTCCATAACACACACAGAACGGGGCTCGGCCCTGCATCTGCTCCCTTCTCACTGGCTGTGATTGACAGCCAATGAGGAGTTAGAGACCAGGGAGAGCAGCTGCTTTCGTGCACATCGCTAGATCACGATCAGGCAAGTATTAGGGGGGCTGCATACTGAAGGTACATTGCATGAAGGTAAAAAAAACTTCAACCTTTAGAAGCACTTCACTGTTTTGTTTTATACAGATGTAAATTTAAATGTACAGAAACAAATCATATATAAAGTTTTGGCTGTGACTCAAAGTATTGAAGCCAGAAAGTCAGGCAACTTACATTTTCAGAAGGACCTCCACAGCCTCCCTTTTTATCCTCAGTATAGTATAGACAATGCTGTGCACACATCAACATAACACTGCTGCTCAATACAAACAACAGATGATGAGCTGTTGGAAAAATGGACCTAGAACATGGGGCTTAGGTTGGCCATAGGTCGGTTCAGCAGGAATTTGGCGAGATTAGAACAGTTAGAATTGATAGATCAACTGGAATACAACCAGCCTGCCGGATTCAATTGTGATTATCGATAGCGGCTGCTTTAAAACACTGTAGTACATCTGAATGGTGTGTGACCCAGTTTTTTTACCCATCTACAGTTGGAAAAAGTGGGTAGGTATAAAAATTCTAGGATAATAAAGCGGTCTAGGTTTCTATAAAGAACATACATAGTACTAAGACAAGCTATGACAATAAAATTAAATGTATGAGTTCCCCTGGTGAACAGCAGAGGGCGAAACTTGCATGAATAATACCAAGCAAGCAACAAAGAAGGAAAATCTAACACTTCCATCAAGGTCATATGTAGGTAAAAGCAGATAAAGAGCTTTTCATTTGATCAAAAATACACCTTGAAAAAGCAAACTAGTTTATGCGACTAAATTATGCCTCATTACAGAATTGCTGTCAGAAACCATTTGGTTTATTGGTGTGAAGAATAAAAAATGCTAAAAACAAAAACACACACTCGGATGAAGAAGTACAAGGGATCCATATATATTTTTAATGACAATGTTTGAACGAACTACCGAATTTTTAACCCTGTTTTTCATAATTCACTTCCTAAAATCATTTTAGTATAAGATTTTTTTTCCTCATACACTGTGTGGTAACAGGCCATGCTGCCTCCCGCCCTGCTAGATATGTTAAAATCTGACACTAAAGGCCACCTCCGCATAAATGATACGAGATTAACACAACCTCAAAAAATAGGAATTTTTCATCATACTTACCTGTAAAATCCTTTTGAGTACATCATGGGACACAAAGTCAAGCTAATATTCATTACCTGCTGGGTTATACTTCATCTCCAGGTGAATGGACACTGGTAGACCAAAGGTCTTTAGACAGGAAGTGATCCCCTATATAACCCCTCCCATACAGGAAGCACTTCAGTTTGTAGCAAGCATTAAATCCTCAAAAAAGAGGGGAGGGGTCTCTGGGTCCTATGTACTCAAAGAAAAGGATTTTACAGGTAAGTATGACGAAGAAATCCTATTTTCTTTTCAGGCTAATATTCATTACCTGACGCCCTGCCAAACAATAGCCATCAGAACTTATACGACAGCCCGCAGTACACTGCGGCCGAAACCTGAATCCTCGGATGCTCCAACATCCACTTGATAAAATTTTGTGAATGTATGCACTGAATACCAGGTAGCAGCCTTACAAATCTGAGCCACAGATGCCTGATGGCGAAAAGCTCAGGAGGTTCCCACACCCCTGGTAGAATGAGCTCTCACCCTAAAGGGAGGAGCTTTATGTTTCAGACCGTAGGCCTGAATGATCAATTGACTGACCCAATTGGCAGTGGAAGCCTTGGACGCTGCCTGCCCCTTCTTGGGTCCTTTTGGTAAAACAAAAAAACAAAAAAAAGTCTGATCCTTGGATCTCGGCAGATCTAGACAAATAAACCTTGACTGCCTGGACAACGTCCAAAGATTGCAGTCGCCTCTCTTCCGGCGAGCGAGGCGGAGAGAAAAAAGAAGGCAAAATAATGTCCCGATTTAAATGAAAGGCCGACACCACTTTTGGCAAAAAGGACGGAACAGGTCATAACACGACCCTGTCGTGGTGAAGGATCAAGTATGGTTCCCTGCACGAAAGGGCCGTCAACTCTGACACCCTTCTAGCATGGGGGGTGGCCATTAGGAAGGCTAGCTTGCGTGGTAGCAAGTCTAATGGAATTTCCTTAATGTCCCTCTGCCCAGGCTAGTATGTGGTTCACCTCCTTCAGAGCTGAACGACTCCTGGTACAGCCTAGGCAGTTTATGTAGGCCACTGCAGTGGCATTGTTGGACTGAACCCTGATAGGGCAGTCCTGAAGCTCCACCGTCCAGGACCGTAGGGCCAGGCGTACTGCTCGTAATTCCAGGACGCTGATGGGCAGGATCTGTTCTGTCCCTGACCATTTCCCCAGAGCTGTGAGCCCTTCTAGGGTTGCTCCCCAGCCTGAGAGACTGGCATCTGTAGTCAGTACTCTCCAAGTTACCGGAAGAAAGGATTTTCCCTTTCGCAGGTTCTGATCCTGCAACCACCAGATTAGGCTTAAGCGTGCCTGAGGAGATAACCACATTGGATAATCCAGGGCTTTTCTTCTTCTGTTCCAAGCCAACAAGATGTCTTGTTGTAAAGGGCTGGAATGGAACTGGGCATAGGGCACTGCCTCGAAGGAGGATACCATCCTCCCTAGAAGACTCATAGAGAGCCGAATGCAGGGTTGTCTGGTGCCCCTTATCTGATGCACCTGAACCTTCAGGCCACAGATCCTTACAGGTGGCAAGAATACTTTTGCTTGGACCGTGTCCAGGATCAGACCTAAACACGTTAGACTTTGAGCTGGTTGCAAGGCTAACTTTTAGGTATTTATGATCCAGCCTAAGCTTTTCAAATACCGCACTGTGTATATTTTGCTCTGTTCTACAGCCTGTAATGAATGATCTAAAACAAGAGTTCGTCCAGATACCCGAGCACCAGGATCCCTTGGGCCCTTAAAAGACCCAGTACTGGTGCTAGGACCTTTGTGAACACCCGGGGAGCTGTAGCAAGCCCGAAGGGTAGAGCCACAAACTGAAAATAACGTTCCTCTACTGCAAAATGTAGGAACCTCTGATGAGGCTGAAAGATAGGTATGTGTAAATATGCGTCTTTTATATCGATGGAGGCTAGTCTCCCATCTGGAGTGAGGTTACTACTGAGCGGACAGACTCCATCCGAAAGGACTGTATTAATAGATACTTGTTCAGGGATCTTAGGTCAAAAATGGGTCTTGTGTCCCCGTTTGGTTTCTGAACCGTAAACAGGTTTGAGTAAAACCCTGTGCCCCTTTCGAATACAAAAACTTCTACAATCACTCCTTGATGCACTAGATGATGTAGTGCCTGAAGCAATAAGTTTCTTTTTGGAGGATCCGAGGGAACGACCTCTGAGGTGGAACCCCCCGCAACTCCAGCTTGTATAACTGGAAGATATAATTGAGGTGACCCACTCGTACTGAATTGTTGTTCTCCAAATGTCCGTTAAGTGCAGCAGCCTTCCCCCCAACCGATTGACGGCCGGGCGATGGTTCAGTTATCCTGACTGGGCGTCATATGACGTCCTTCAGGATAACAGCCGCCACGCCCGTGGGGGCGCGCATCGCGGCGATCGGTGTGTCAGTCTGACACACCGCTCCACCGATCTTGGTAAAGAGCCTCCGGCAGAGGCTCTTTACCACGTGATCAGCCGTGTCCAATCACGGTTTATCACGATGTCAATAGGAAAAGCAGTTGAACGGCTTTTCCTCACTTGCGTCTAACAGACGCGAGTAGAGGAGAGTTGATCGGTGTCTCTCCTGACAGGGAGGTCTGTGCTGATTGTTTATCAGCGCAGCCCCCCCTTCGGATGCCCGCACTAGATCACCAGGAAAGCCGCCAGAACCACCAGGGAAGCGGGCAACATGTGGATGGCCAGGTATGTACCCAATGGCCATCCACATGTGCCCAGTCTGTGCACAAATGGGCACTGACTGGCACAATTATAAAGCAGTGATGCCCAGCAATGCCACCCATCAATGTCATCAGTGCCACCAACCAGTGTCAACAATGCCACCCAACAGTGTCGATCTGTGCCACCTATCATTGCCCATCCGTGCCCACCTATCAGTTTCTATCAGTGCCACCCATAAGTGCCCATCAGTGCCGCCTATGAGTGCCCATCAGTGCCGCCTATGAGTGCCACCTCATCAGTGCCCATCAGTGCCACCTCATCAGTGCCCGTCAGTGCCGCCATATCAGTGACCGTCAGTGCCGCCATATCAGTGCCCGTCAGTGCCACCATATCAGTGCCCATCAGTGCCGCCATATCAGTGCCCGTCAGTGCCGCCATATCAGTGCCCGTCAGTGCCCGTCAGTGCCGCCATATCAGTGCCCATCATTGAAGAAGAAAACGTACTTATTTACAAACATTTTTAACAGAAACAAAGAAAAACTAGTTTTTTTTTCAAAATTTTCGGTCTTTTTTTATTTGTTGCGCAAAAAATAAAAACCGCAGAGGTGATCAAATACCACCAAAAGAAAGCTCTATTTGTGGGAACAAAATGATAAAAAATTTGTTTGGGTACAGTGTTGTATGACCGTGCAATTGTCATTCAAATTGCGACAGCGCTGAAAGCTGAAAATTGGCTTGGGCAGGAAGGTGTCTACGTGCCTGGTGTTGAAGTGGTTAACTACCAACAGGTTAACTACCAAACAAGACAATAGACCAGCCTAAAATTCAACTGCTCAGTCTCTCCAGTTGATAAAGTAATACAATTAAAACGCGCTACACTTCAATAGGAATGAAATGTCCCAAGAGGGAACTTTTGTACTAGGCCTAGTATGCTGGAGGATTAAAACAGAGGAATAATGTGAGCGTTTACTAAGGTGTATATGTAACCACTTCCCACCTGGCCACTGCATATAAATGGCCAGGCGGTACAAGCATTCTTCTGTTAGGGCAGACTTGTATGTCCTCCCAGAAACGCCCCCCCCAGGGTGTACAACCCTGTGATCCATTGCGAGTTTGTCCACCAGACACTGCAGATCACAGATCGGAGTATCGGGCTACGATGGGCCCCGGTACCATGTGATCTCTATGTCCAATCACGTGTCTAGTAGTAAACAATATCTTTCATTCATGATGGCACTGCTTACTACTGTGATCTCTGATTGGTCACAGTGATCACATGGTACAGGAACAATCACTGTAATAAGCATTTCATGATGTATGTACAGTGGATTTAAAAAGTCTACACACCCCTGTTAAAATGTCAGGTTCCTGTGATGTAAAAAAAATGAGACACAGATAAATAATTTCAGAAATGTTTCCACTTTTAATGTGACCTATAAACTGTACATCTCAATAAGAAAACAAACTGAAATTTTTTTTTTGGGGGGGTGGGGGTTGGGCCAGTAAAAATAAAAAACAAAAATAACGTGGTTGCATAAATGTGCACACCCTCTTAAAACTGGGGATTCTAGCCATGTTCAGAATTAAGCAACCACATTCAAACTCATGTTAAATAGGAGTCAGTACACACCTGCCATCATTTAAAGTGCCTCCGATTTACACCAAATAAAGTTCAGCTGTTTTATTAGGTCTTTCCTAACATTTTTTTAGTCGCATCCAACAGCAAAAGCCAAGGTCCGCAGAGAGCTTCCAAAGCCTCAGTGTTAAAAGGTATCAGTCAGGAGAAGAGTACAAAAGAATTTCCAAGGCATTAGATATGCCATGGAACACAGTGAAGACAGTCATCATCAAGTAGAGAAAATATGACACAACAGTGACCTTACCAAGAACTGGACGTCCCTCCAAAATTGATGAAGACAAGAAGAAAACTGGTCAGGGAGGCTGCCAAGAGGCCTACAGTAATATTAAAGGAGCTGCAAGAATATCTGGCAAGTACTGGCTGTGTGGTACATGTGACAACAATCTCCCGTATTCTTCATATGTCTGGGCTATGGGGTAGAGTGGCAAGACGGAAGTCTTTCCTTATGACAAAAAACATCCAAGCCTGGCTAAATATTGCAGAAACACATCTGAAGTCTCCCAAAAGCATGTGGGTAAATGTGTTATGGTCTGATGAAACAAATGTTGAACTTTTTGGCCATAATTACAAAAGATTCAGTATGTTTGGCGCAAAAAGAACACTGCACATCACCAATTGAACCATACTCACCGTAAAGCATGGTGGTGGCAGCATCAAGCTTTGGGGCTGATTTTCTTCAGCTGGAACAGTGGCCTTAGTCAAGGTAGAGGGAATTAGGAACAGTCCTGAATACCAGTCAATATTGGCACAAAGCCTTCAGGCTTCTGCTATAAAGCTGAACATAAAGAAATTCTTCATCTCTTAGCATGACAACGACCCAAAGCATAAATCCAAATCAACAAAAGAATGGCTTCACCAGAAGATGATTAAAGTTTTGGAATGGTCCAGCCAGAGCCCAGACCTAAATCCGATGATCTGAAGAGGGCTGTGCACAGGAGATGCCCTTGCAATCTGACAGATTTGGAGTGTTTTTGCAAAGAGTGGGCAAATATTGCCAAGTCAAGATGTGCCATGCTGATAGACTCATATCCAAAAAGACTGAGTGCTGTAATAAAATCAAAAGGGGCTTCAACAAAGTATTAGTCTACGGGTGTGCACACTTATGCAACCATGCAGCCATATTATTTTAGTTTTTTATTTTTACTTCCCTCCACCTAAAAGATTTCAGTTTTGTTGTTCAACTGAGCTGTACAGCTTATAGGTTACATTAAAGGTGAAAAAAGTTCTGAAATTATTTTTCCTGGACCTCCCCATGTCAGCCTACTATGGGTCAGCTCCGCCCCCTCCATATAGGCTGTAAATCTCCTGAGGGGGTGGGTTCCCGTGGTGCTGGGATTGTATTGTACAGTATAAATGACTGTGTATTTCTGGCAAAGGTCACTGGCAGTATAAATGACTGTATACACCTTCATTAGGCAGGTCCTGGCCCTCTCTCCTTCCATGTTTTTGTGTGTTCAGGCAGTGGTTTGGCTTGCTGGGACCTGTAGTTCACCGCCTCCACATATATTCCTTTCAGGAAGCTCAGAGTTGAGCAGATGAGGTACATAGTTACATAGTAGGTGAGGTTGAAAAAAGACACAAGTCCAACCTGTAGGTGAGGTTGAAAAAAGACACAAGTCCAATGTGTGTGATTATGTGTCAGTATTACTTTACATATCCCTGTATGTTGCTGTCATTCAGGTGATTATCTAATAGTTTCTTGAAGCTATCAATGCTCCCCGCTGAGACCACTGCCTGTGGAAGGGAATTCCACATCCTTGCCGCTCTTACAGTAAAGAACCCTCTAGCATCTTCAGCATCTGCAGATTCAGATCATGTGTTTTCAGTGCGTTTTAACTCTGAAGTTGATAGCGATTCGGAGCCATCTGAGGCTGAGATGGTCTCGGAGTTGCATACGTTTGATTCTTGCACTTGTTCCCCCCTTGGTCGAGGCTGTTAAGGATGCGATGAAGTGGCAGGAAGAATCGTCGCCTCCAAGGAAACAGCAAAGATACTACCCGTATTTAAAGAAATCGTTACCTTCCTTCCCATTAATTTCTGAAATGAAAGAAGTAATTTACAATGAGTGGGCGGGGCCTGAGAAGAAGCTCAATGTGCATAATAGAGTATGGAAGCTGTACCCCTTGGGACACTACGCCTAAGGTGGATGCTTCATTAGCTTCATGTAGATTCGCCCGCCACATTATGCCTCCGCTGGAGGATTCGGTCTCTTTCAGGGATCCTTTGGATCGCAGAATAAACACAGACCTAAAAAGGTTGTATAGTTTGGCCGGAGCAGCCTGCAGACCGGCGGTAGCACTCACTTCTGTGGCAGCAGCACTTGGGTTGAATTCGCACCTGTGCGATTTTGGTGCGTTTTGCGGATATGCACTACCGTCCATTTACCATGGTCTCCTATGGAACACATTCTGTGGTGCGGGTCTGCGGAATGCGGGGAGTGCATGGGTGTGAAACCAGCCTTAGAGTGTGGCTGGCAGAGCTGGTGGATGGATGTTCGGTTGAAAGTCTGGGAAGTGGCAGTTCTTCTCCTTCGCAGTTTTCAAGACTGCTGTACAGTTTGTAGCTCAAGATGACAGCAAAGATAATGGCTCATTCTGTCACAGCCCGCAGAGCCTTGTGGTTGAAGCATTGGTCGGCCGATAAGGCCTCTAAGCACAGTCTGTGTTCGGTTCCATTTGACAGGAAGCTACTCTTCGGGAAGACTTAGAATCAGCAATTCAGCGGGTTTCTGGCGGCAGATCTGGCCTAATCCTGCAGAAGAGAAAAAGACAACAGCAGCCCTTTTGGGTTAACAAGAGATCCAAAGAAGGATTCAGAGAGGCCAGTGCTTACAGTTTTTCAGACAGTGGAAGGAAGCCGGTTCAACCTTCCAGAAACCTTCCAAGCCCAGGGCCAATGAAGCTCCTAAGTCTTCAAATAAATCCTTCTGAAGGGGTCTCCGCTTAACCCTCTCAAGTAGGAGCAAGACTAGCCCAATTCGGGGTTGGGTTTGGGCGGACAAATTACAGGATGCCTGGATTGTAGCCGCCATTCGATTGTAGCCGCTCCCTCAGACCTTGTTCGTAGAAACTGGAGTTCCTCTGGATTTGAAAAGGAGGCAATGTTTGCAAGGAATATATAGGGGAGCTGTTGGCAGCAAGGGCCATCCTTCCGGTTCCAAGGCACGAATTGGGTCAAAGAGTATGTTCCCCTCTATTTTTGGTTCCAGAGCCTTGAAGGGGGTTTCGGACCAGTTTTTGACCTCAAAGTCCTGAATTCTTTTTTTTTTTTTTTTTAATTTTTATTGATAACAATATAAAAAATTACATACTTTTCGTGGCATATTGCAATTGAAGTGTAATTTACAAAGATAATAAAACATATTACAAAGGCAAAATATTAAAGCTAAATACCTCGCGTATCTTCTGTGCTCTGTGGTAATTACAAACATTAATAAATATGTAAGTGCAGCAACTTACAATGTGCTATTTTTCCCTCATTTTATTATTCCCCCCCCCATCCTACCCTCCCTAATCTACCCAACCACCCTTTATCTACTACCCACCTTAACCTTCCCCCTCCCTTGTAATCAGCGCAAGAGTTAAGTAAATTAACACTGGGACTCGCGACGTGTTACCCCTGTCTTAAACCCCAGTGAAACCTGTTCCTACACCCAGGTTTATCTGGTTTGGACCTTTATTCGCCCCCACACTCGTGAGGGGATCAGGGGTAAATTAGTTCAGAATAAATGTTGAATATTCAGCACCTGGAGCCAAGGCTTCCATATGCCAATAAATTTGCTGTAATTCCCTTTTTTGGTGTATACTGTCCTTTCTGTCCAGACCAAGGAGTCCATTGTTTTAAGCCATTCCCCTATAGTTGGAGGGTTTGTTGAGAGCCAGTGTTGTGCTATCAACTTTCTCGCTTGGTATAAGCATCTTACTATAGCAATGGTTGTTCTGGTGTTACCCATATTAGCACCCACCAACCCCAACACACACACCTTGGCGTCTAATTCCATGTTTACCTTGAATCTACGGTTTATTGTCCCTATCACTTCCGACCAGTATCTTGCCAGTTTTGGACATCTCCAAACCATGTGTATAAGATCTCCTGTCCTGTAGCACCTGGGGCATCTGTCGTCTGGCCTTCCCCCAAACCTGTACAGTCTTCTGGGAGTGTAATATGCTCTATGTATAAGGAGGAGGTGTGAGGCCTTCTGTGACGGAGAGACGGACACCGTCTGCCCAGATTCCAATATTTTTTTCTACTGGTCGTCCGTCAATTCCCCCACATCCGCCTCCCATCCCTCTCTAGCCCCAAGAGGCACGCCTTGAACCAGAATCTTATCCAATAACTGCGTATACACAACCCCAATCAGCCCCTTAGTGCTTATTGCTTTAACTATTTTATTAAGAAGCGGAGTGTTACATCGCTTCATAGGAGAGAACCTAAATTGGGTATTCAGTGCGTGCCTGATCTGTAAGTAATTATAAAATATATTATACGGAACTCCGAATTCCGTTCTTAGTTCCATAAAGGATTTCAAGTTAGTATCGCTGTACAGCTGAGCCACTCTATGAATTCCGTAACTTTCCCAGACAGGGTTCTTTTCTACACCCCTTAATTCCCCCAGGGATTCGTTAGCCCATATAGGTGAAAACTCAGTAATGCCTCTATACCCCATGATCTTTTTAACTATCTGCCAGATCTTATTTACTAATTTATGTGTTGGCAGCTTTCTCTGGAGTGAGCCCGCCTCTAGTGCGTCTACCAGGCAACTGTGTGGGCTACCTTCCAACAGTATTTTATTGCTGGCACTTGCTTCACCCAGGGATTCACAGCCCCCTAGGTGCTGCATTTGAGCAGCTAGGTAATAGCCATACGGATGAGGAATTGCCAATCCTCCTTCCCAGGCAGGTCGCTGCAGTGTCTGCAATTTGATCCTAGCCTGGCCCTTCTTCCAAATAAGCTCCCTAAATAGGGAGTTTATTTTCGTGAACCATTTTCTCCCGATCCATACCGGAGAATTATGGAGAATGTAGAGTAATTGTGGCAACCAGATCATTCTGATTAAGTTTGAGCGTCCTGCCAGCGACAGGGGGAGCCGACACCAGATGTCACATTTTCTTCTAAACTTCTCAAGCAAGGGGGCCAAGTTGTCTTGGATGTAGTTATTGGGATCCCTAGACATTACTATTCCCAAGTACTTTATCTTATCAGTTACGTTTAACCCAGGGAGACCATCAGGGAGAGGGTTATTAGTTGAATCAATCTGCAACAATGAAGATTTATCCCAGTTAACCACTAGGCCCGATACCTTCCCAAATCCTTCTACCAGTTGCATCATTTTCCAAAGATGGTCCTATATCCCCCAGGAATACCAAGACGTCGTCTGCATAAAGTGCGACTCTTTCTTCGCTGCTCTTTCTCCTAAAGCCCCGCAGACCCGGTGCCCTTCTTATAGCCTCTGCCAACGGCTCCATTGCCAGAGCAAACAGGAGAGGCGACAAGGGGCATCCCTGTCTTGTACCCCTCTCTAGTGTCAGAGTATCTGTATATTCGTTGTTAATCTTTAACTTGGCTAATGGACAGCTGTACAAGATTTTTACCCATTTAATGAAAATCGGGCCAAACCCGAATTTATCCATTATTCCCCAGAGGTAGCCCCACTCCAAACTATCAAATGCTTTGGCAATATCCAGGGACATGATGGCTCTGGGGTCCCTATCTACAACTGGGGTCTGCAGGTTCAGGTATGCTCTCCTAATATTGACACTGGTAGACCTATGGGGGATAAATCCTGCTTGGTCTGGGTGTACCAAGTTACTAATACATTTACTTAGCCTAGTAGCTAGTACCTTTGCTAGGATTTTGACGTCCGAACAAAGCAAAGAAATTGGTCTGTATGACGCTACATCCAGTTGGTCCTTCCCTTCCTTTTGAATAAGTATAATGTTAGACTCTGACATTGAAGCAGGGAGACCACCGTCTATAAACGCCTCCTCCAATGTCCTCAAGAGAGTGGGGAGCAGAATCCCCCCATAATATTTATATATTTCCAGGGGGAGTCCATCTGGGCCTGGGGTCTTATGATTAGGCATAGCAGCCACAGCGCACCTTAGTTCCTCTATGGTTATAGGGGATTCTAAGTTAAATTTATCTGCTGTAGATAAGGTTGGTAATACAAATCCCTCCAGTAGTTTATCCAGCTCTCCTCTTACTGTGGGGTGTTTTGACTGGTACAGGGAACTGTAGAATTTAAAGAATGTCTCCTTGACTTTCCCTGGGTCTGTCACAATTTCCCCACTTGGGGATCTAATCGCAGAGATTGTTGAGGACGGGGAGTTAGTACTTGCCACTACGGCCAACATTCGGCCCACTCTTTCCCCCTCCTCAAAAAACCTCTGCTTCTGAAAAAGTCTTTTATTTTCAGCTTTTCTCATTATTACTGCTTTATATTCCTGTTGTTTCCTAGTCCAAAGCTCCTCTAGCTCTATAGTGGGGCCCAGAGCATACTGCCTTTCCAGCTCCATAACCTCGTTTCTGATGCGATCATCCTGCATTCTTGTTTTCCGCTTTACCCTTGCTATTTGCTGGATTAAAAGCCCTCTGAGAAAAGCCTTTAGAGCATCCCAGACCACTCCCCCTGCCGCTGTACCTGAGTTGCACACCATAAACTCCTCTAGCTTAGTAGAAATTTCTCCCATACTCCCTATTACCTCCAGCCATACTGGGCTTACTGACCAGGGCCTATGTATTTGTCTATCGGCGGTGCGCATCACTAGTTTTAACGGCGAGTGGTCTGATAGCCCTCTTGGGCCGTAATCTATTTTGTGTACTAGGGGGTGCGCTTCCTTATTGCCTATGGCTAGATCTATTCGAGATAATGTGTGGTGTGTCCCTGAGTAACAAGAGTATTGTCTAGCGTTTGGATTGCGGATTCTCCATAAATCACACCACCCCACTTCCTCTAGAAACTGCCTGAGTCTGCCCTCCATTGCCCTCGCCGTCCGGGTATCGGATGGGAGCCTATCCTGCCGACTATCGAGGACTGTGTTAAAGTCGCCAACCAGAATCAATGGGATCCCAGCCTTGCTCTCCATATATTCCAACAGGCAGTATAGGATTTCCAGCTTACTTGGAGGAGGAATATAGATATTTGCAATGACAAACTCTCTATCATCCAACCGGCAATGCAAAAAGATATAGCAGCCCAGCGCGTCGACCCGAACACCCCTGCATGTAAACGATATTTTAGGGGCGTGGGGGGCAGAGGGAGAAGGCAGGTTCCCTTCCCCTCTTGTCTCCCCCATGTTGCCAAAACTCCAAATCTTTCCACGTGCATGTGTAAGTAACACAAACCCTTATTTAATTTGTTGCCCTCCCCCCACCCCCGCCTCTGTTTACTAATGTGTTTAAATCCCATATGGGGAATGATTAACTCTTTACCCAGTGACTTCCCCTTACCCCTCCCGTGCCTATTTCGGCTTGCCCTAGGAGCCTTTATTGTGACCCAATCTAACCCATACCACCATACCTCAACTGATAACAGCCACACCCACCCAACAACCTCCACCCACCCCCCTCCCCCACATAATCCATTGCATCTCCCTTAAGGGGAGTCCTAAAGTAAAAAAAAAAAGAAAAGAAAAAAGAAAAAATCAAACCACCCCATGACCTTAATCGTGTACCATCACACATTTAAGACTTTCTCCCACTCTTCGACTCACACTCCCCCCCCACCTCCGGCTCAAAAAAAAAAAAAAAAAAAAAAAAAAAAAAACCCCTCCCCCAACCCCATCCCTTGTTTATTTTTATTTTTTTAATGATACAGTGTTTTGTCCTCTTTTTCATTTTCCTTTTTCACGTCTCCCCTGATCTCTTAGATTTATAAGTTCTTTTTGTAGTCCTCAAGCCATGCTGAAGCCTTGTCAGCTGCGTCAAAGAAGTGGACTGTCCCTGAAGCTTCTACACGCAAACGCGCTGGATATAGCAAAGCGTATGGGACTTTATGAGACCGTAGGGCGCGTTTCACTTCCACAAAGCCCGCTCTTCTTTTCTGCAAATCCGGAGAGTAATCGGGGTACAGTGAGATCCTACTGCCGTTATGAAACATATCTCCTTTCTCTCTAGATTTTTGCATTAGCGTCACCTTGTCCTTATAACAGAACAACTTAAGAATCATTGGTCTAGGCCGTCCCCCTGGTGCGGTGGGCCTGGTGGGAATTCGATGCGCCCTCTCGATGGCAAAATAAGGTGAAAGAATGTCGGACCCAAAAAGCCCCCTAAGCATATTTTCCATATATACCTCAGGGCGGGGGCCCTCGCTTCCCTCAGGGAGGCCCAGCACTCTGACATTGCATCTGCGCATCCTATTTTCTATTTCGTCCATTTTATTTCTATACATTTCAAACTGTGTTTGTATACTCTTGAATTCCCGTTGCATTGGAAACGCTGTGTCCTCAAGTTGGCTCAATCTTTCTTCAATAATAGTAGTCCTTTCTAGTACTTTCTGAAGTTCCTGGCTCATAGAGCGTAATTCTACCTTAAGGCCCCCTAGTTGGTCACACAGGTCGAACAGGGACCCCTTACATGAGTTCACTGCTGCTAGCACTTCCTTTAACGTGGGTTCTGGTTCCACAGCTATACTAAGATCAGATGGAGCGCTACTAGCTGATATGGTTCCTTTCTCCAGGGAGGCTAGCTCTGAGCTTTTTTTATTTATTGCAGTTTTAGTACTAGCCGATAAGGCAGCTGGAGCTGCTGACATTCTGCCCACGCTTTTCCGCTCCCCAGACGGACCTGTCTGCGACTTCTCGTGAGGCAAATGATTACCCTTAACAGGGGTGTGTGCAGGGGTATGCGCAAATTTTTCCAGTTTTGCTGCGGCCGTCACCGCCGCAGAAGCTGCTGCTGCTGGGTTCCCCTTTTCCTTTTCCTTAACAGAGCGGGCACCCTGTGTTGTTGTGTTTTCGTGTGGTTGTTGGGGCTCCTCACCCTTCTTCCTGGTCATCATTGAGGACACTAAAAAAACAGCAGGGTTCCAACAGTGGTGGTTTGTCCCTTGTCTGCTAGTTGGTGTACCCAGGTGCTGCCACTGTCGCTCCCCCCGCAGACCACCCTCTGGAATGTGCGTAGCGTCCTTATGACCCACAGCTGGGGCTTAATTAAACTTCTCTTTGCTTTCTCTTTATTTTTATTTTTTTCCCTTCCCCTTCTTCCCCTTTCTCTTTTCTTCCCCTTTTAACCAGCGATTTCCTTGCCTCTTTACGTCTTCCTCTGTTCACCTCTTCCCTCTCCCCTTGCTTTTCCTTAATTTGTTCTTTCAAAGATACTCTTTACAACTGTTGTATGATTGCGTAATTGCATAACATTAGTGTGTGCAGCAGACAGGATACCATACAGTCCATCTCTATAGCCACAAGGATTTTGAAGCTCTCATACCTGTCCTGTAGTACTTCAAGACTGTGCACTCTCTCCGCTCTCTCCACGTGTACCTGTTACTGTAGCCAGCGTCTGCCGGCATCAGCTGCTGTAGCCGTAGCTGAAGCAAGGGGAGGGAGACTGGAACCGAAGCGGAGCTCCCGAGCCTTTGTCCAGGTCACGAGAGACTTTCACAGCTCACACGAGAGCTCCGGATGTTGCCTAGCAACCAGACCAGCGGTGGCAGGGAGGAGCCCGCAGCACGGACGGATCGCGGGATGCAGGGCGGAAGGCAAGCCGACTCCCGGGGCACAGCACAGCGGCAGAGCGTCCCGCTCCGAGGGTAAGATGCGGCTGGCCGGGCACAGTAGCCGTGGGATGGTGCGGCGAGCAGGAGGGGGGATCAAACAGCAGGCAGTCGAAAAAAGAGGACTAGATTGGATTGCTAGGGATGGGGCTGAGCAGCATGAGAGCCGGAGCTAGGAGAGAGCTCACACGCACACCCGCTCACATCGAGATCCGGTCACGCCCCCCACGGTCCTGAATTCTTACATGAAGGTTCCACCATTCAAAATGGAGTCATTGGAAACGATCATTTCGCTTGTGGAGTCAGGAGACTGGATGGTTTCCATCGATTTGGCGGATGCGTATCTTTTGACTCTCAGGGTCAAGGGAGTGCAAATATACCATTATCTAGACGACATGCTGCTTCTGGGTCCGTCAAATGAGCGCCTACTAATTCATGTGAATTTCACCTGCAAAACACTAGCTCGTTGCGGTTGGTTGATCAACTTTCGGAAGAGCTAGATGCATCCGACCCAAATGTTGGAGTATTTAGAAGTACAATTCGACACGGATCAGGGTCGTATTTGTCTTCGTCAGAGGAAGGTCCAGGAGATCCAGTCTCAGACAAAAGCAGTGATGGCCAGGCCTTCTATGATGGTGAAGGAATGCATGCAGTATCTGGGGGTTCTATCAGCCACAGTTCCAGTAGTCCCGTGGGTCAGGTAGAGCAGAAGGAGGTTTCAATGCAACTTTCTTCTTCAGTGGGATCGTCACTCCTTGTTCCAGAAAATCTATCTGCCAATTCAGATAATCTGGTCCCTAGTTTGGTCGTCAGTAGCTTGCAATCTTTCCCGCGGAGTTCAGTTGAAGGTCTCAGAAGCAATAGTGGTGACGACCAATGCCAGTCTGGCAGGCTGCAGGGTACACTGCCTGGGACAGCAGGTTCAAGGCCAATGGAACTTTTGTGGGGCGAAGAGTTCAAATTTCCTGGGATTGGATGCTGTCAGACTTAGCGTTCCAAACTATGTTGCGAGGTCGAGCTGTCAAGATCCTTTTGGACAACAAAACTACAGTGGCTTATGTGTCTCATCAAGGGGGCGCAAGAAGTCGCCCTCTCTTTCAGGTGGCATGTCAATCTTCCTATGGGCAGAGAAGAATCTTGGCTCTCTTAAAGCATCTTATCTCCCAGGGCCTGGGAATGTTTTAGCAGATCGCTTGAGTCAAGGCTTTGGGGATCACAACGAATGGGGCCTCAACCCCAAGTACCTAAGCAAGATCTTCAGGGTCTGGGGGCTGCCTTCGATAGATCTTATGGCATTGGAGGAGAATTGTCAACTGCCTTGCTTCTTCTCCCGTACCTGGAATCCACAGGTGTTGGGTAAGAGTGCTCTGTCCAGGTCTTGGAACTTCCCCTTGGTGTATGTGTTCCCGCCGCTTCCATTGGCTCTCAAAATCCTGCTGAAGATTCAGCGAGAAAGGGTCACAGCAATAGTCCTACCTTACTGGCTCAGGGAGCCGTGGTTCCCTCTGGCTTGGAAGATAAAGCTGGCCTCACCAATCCCACTGCCTCCTTGTCAAAATCTCCTTCTGCACAGTGAGGTCTGACACCCGAACCGCAGGAGGATGAAGTTAATTAATTGGAAGTGAGAGGGGGGCTTTAACTGGCTTGGGTCTCTCGGGCAGTGTAGTGGAGACATTATTACAGGCTCCTAAGAGGTCCACGAATGCAACCTATCACCGGATCTGGAATACTACAGAAAGGGGTTGGGACCTTGGATCTCCTTCAGTATCTAACATTTTGGAGTTTCTGCAGAGTAGTCTCTAAGGGTTAGCTTACAATTCCCTGAAGGGTCAAATCCCTGTCGTGTACAAAATATGCTCTACATCCGTTGGTGATTTGATTTTTAGGGGCAGCCATAGAAATCAGACCTTCATTGAAATCTTTTTTTCCAAAAGAGGGCTTAACACTGGTCTTGGGAACATTGCAGGTTCCTCTGTTTTGATCAAGCTTTCTCTTGTTCGTTATTTCTTTTAACAGTTTTTTGTTTTTGTCTTTTACT
Organism: Lithobates clamitans; assembly: GCA_037952925.1. Lineage (NCBI taxonomy): Eukaryota > Metazoa > Chordata > Amphibia > Anura > Ranidae > Lithobates > Lithobates clamitans. The sequence goes on along the minus strand of JBBGZY010000992.1, from coordinate 759,420 downwards.
AGCCGTTGCCTCGGCCAAAAGAGTCTCCGAGTTGTGCGCCTTCTCATCTAAAGAACCATATTGTTTGGTGCTCCCAGACAAGATAGTCCTTAGGCAGATACCAAGCTTTCTACCTAAGGTGGCCACATAATTTCGTATGAACTGGGAGGTCATTCTCCCAGCCTTTCCAGCGGATACAGCTGATGATTAGTGGAGTACGTTAGACCTGGTCTCTGTGGTTTCAACCTACCTGAAATGGACTAAAAGCTTTTGAAAACCAGATCAGCTGTAGGTGTTCCCAAAGGGGCCTAAAAAGGGTATGCCAGCAACATCCAGACTTGTGTCTTCCTGGTTTGTCAAGACCATACATATTGCATACAAAACGCTGGGCCTTCCTCCTCCTTCATAGATCAAAGCACATTCGACGAGGGGTATGGCAGCATCCTGGGCAGCATACATGAAGGTCGCCCCTGAGGTAGTTTGCAGAGCAGCAAGCTGGAGTGCGCACAACACCTTTTATTAGGCATTACAGGCTTAATATGGCTTGTCCGCCTGAGGAAACATTTGGCTCTACGGTTATTATGGCGGCTGTTGCCCACTAAAAATTTGAGTAGCATTGCATTGAGGGTTTGGCTTATTTTTTATCTTCCCTCCCTTCTTAATATTGCTTGGTACATCCCATAGTAGGCCGACATGGGGAGGTCCAGGAATAAGGAAAATGGTTATCCATACTTACCGCAATTTTCCTTTCCTGTATCCTCCCCATGTCAGCCGGAGGATTCCCACCCAGTTTATCCGACGCGAGGCGGGTATTTTTTGAACACTGGTGTGGGCAGACAGCCGCTCTTTATGGGCTAAGAAAGAGGTGGTCCTGGAGGGGTCAGAGGGGGCAGAGCTGACCCATAGTAGGCTGACATAGGGAGGATCCAGGAAAGGAAAATTACAGTAAGTATGGATAACAATTTTCCTTAATCTTTGTCTCATTTTTTTACATCACAGAAACCTGTCATTTTAACAGGGGTGTGCAAAACACTATGTCACTGTGGTGACATGGCTTTGCTCTTAGACTGTATGTAGAAAAAAAAAAAACATATTATATATATATACACACACACACACACACACACACACACACACACATATATATATATATATATACACACATACATACTCTGTCACCACAGCAAGTGCAGTGTCACTATGGTGATTTTGTCCTGCAGAGGCGTTGAGCATGTACAATGGCTGGCTGCTCTGATATCACTGTATCTCAGTGCAGCCAGCCACTATCCCTGAACACCACCACAGCAGTACAATGTCACCAGACTAGTGCTACCAGTCAGTGTCCTCAATTGCCCCCATCTGCACATATCGTCCCTAATCACCGCCACACCACAGTGTTCCTGATTACCGTGTCACCAGTTTACAGTGTCCCTGATCATGCCACACCAGTTACAGTGTTACTGATCACCGCCACACCAGTCGCACTGTCACCATACCAGTGCGACTGGTATAGTCACCTGTCAGGTTGCCAGGTGACTATGAAAAAGCGGCAAAACCGCAAAAAATTTTGTCATGGCAGCTGTTTTGCTTGTGGCTTCCTCCCAGCCTTCTGAAGTACCTGTGAGATAATTTCCTGCCCAACCCTGTGCCACTTCATGTGCGCCGGCTTATTGGAATCTGGTGTACAACCTCTTCACATTAAACACAGTCTCTCCAGCTGTTTCTGGCCTCTTCCTTAGACTCACCTATTTAACCAGCAGTTCTCATGGTATGCTATTACTGTTATCTTTACAGTGTCACAGTGAGCTTTTTACCACAGCATAATTTATTTTAAAGAGCCATTTCATTTGTCCTTATGCGTCAATAAACCTTTTTAATGGGCCCTCTCGATACATGCCTTATTTATACAGAAACATACTGTATATATCAGTTCATCCAGCTGAGCTCCTTAACTGTGCTCTGGTACCATCTAGTGACCCCCTACCAACAGGATTCTTGTTTGTGTGTTTTTCTTCTGATCACTTATGCTTTTGTATGAGCTTTTGTATGAGCAGCGAGGTCAAGGTGGCTGGATTTGAATTAAATTGTTTTCTCTTCCCTTTATACTAAGGCTGTAGGGCCTGGATGTTGGTAATTTGAAGTTTCTTTCTTCTGCTGTGATTCAGAAGGTGGGGGCTGGTCTTTATGTGGTGGCAGATTTATCTAGGCTTGGATACCCTGAAATGTCATGGAGCTTGCCAGGATAAAATAAACTTGTTGGTTCGGAAACCGGTACCTTACTTAAAGGAAGGAAAGGAAAATTTGATGCAGGATAATGATCCTTAGCTGTGGGTAAAAAAAAAAGCTTTCAACACATCAGAACTCTAATGATTTCATCCAGTAAAGAACTAAAAAGACAGCCTTCCACAAAAACAGGCCTTCTTACAGTATTACTCTGCTGTTCAGTAAGTTTGAATGCCCTGCACATCTGAACAGAGAGGAGGTTACCCAGAGACTTAACTTGGCTTGCATACGGCACTGCATAGCAGATCAGGTTCAATGTGACTGCCATCTAGTCAATGCTGGGAGTTAACGCCAACCACTCTCAGGTCCCCACATAGGGAATTGGCCAAACAGCTAAAAGTTTGGAAAATTACTGCAGTAGAGTATGGTTTGAAAAGGAAACCCCATGGGTGGAGTGTTTGGGTCTATTCGAAACCAACTCAGACACTATGTTAGAGGAAGGAAATAAAAAGGAAACATCCACTGAAAGAGGGAATCAGCAGTAGCTGACATCACAGGCAGTGTGACAGCAGTAAAAAGTGCAGGTTTACTGCACGAAGCACTGCCAAGTATAGCACAATGAGAAAACTGGGTCCCGAGTTTGTGGGACGCAAGCAGGGGTAGGGTGACTGCCCTACTGTGTAACGTCAGAGATACTGCAAAACTAAGAATGCAAATGCAATGTTTAGGAAAAGCAGCTACCCACTCCTAAAGTACTCATGACCATCAGAGCTTGGAGGGAATACAGAGGTATGCCGAGTGACCCAGTAACTGTAGGTGTCACATGCTAACCCCAGAACTGCTGCAGCCCTGGACACTATGCACTTGAATCCTCTGGCTTTGTATGCGTTTTTACCTATTGTCCGCAGCACTGGTTGCAGCATGCACTAGCCAGAACATGAATCTGTCACTGGATTTACTGGCACAGGAGAAGAGCTGCTAGGAATGATCTAGTTGATGACAACATTATATAGTAGAAAGAGGCTTTGAAAAGCAAAAAAGCACATTATGCATGCTACCCATGTTATAGAGCTGCCTGCCAAAGTGCAGCTAGAAAACAAAAGAGGGAGGAAAATGCAAAAGAGGAGAGCTCCCCCATGTGGCCAGAAAGCAAATTAGATAAAGTAAAAGCAAGCCCAAAAAGGTAAAAGGAGAATATCAACGTATAACTGGAGGCAAAATGTATTTTAATCTTAGATAGAATGAGATTAGAACTACTGTCAGTTCTTACTGCTGTTTGTGTCCCCATTAAAGAATGCATCCTCTTTGTCCTGTTTACAGTTACCACTGAGAGTGAGAGCAAAAGTAAAAGAAAATGACAAATTTTGGGTTCTCAACAGAACAGGAACAAAGGGGAAATATTTTACTGGTAACACTAGCTGTGGTGAACCTGGTAAGTAAAGACAGACACACAGCAACAGTCCAAAAGTAGGTGGGCAACAGTAAATGAAAGGCTAACAGACCTACAAGGAACAAAGCAACAGGTTAACAAGGGCAATTTAAAGAAGCCTGCAATGCCACCTGAGGAACCTTACTACGACAGCAAGTATCCACTCAGGTCTGAACATCCACCTGCTACCTGCTAAAACTTAGGACCTTCAGGAATAACAAACAGTCCGACTGACGAAAGGGAGCTGCAGCCAAAGATAAACTCGAACAGCGTGCACCACACATTTAGACATATCTACAGTAGGTGACCGCGATAGTGTCAATCTCGCCGCTGTTATCGGCGAGATTGACACCTGCGAGCCCCGTCGCGGGAGCCAACACCGAGCTGGCTCGCTCATCGGGAAAGAAAAAATGTGTTTTTTCCTTACCTGATGAGCGACAAGCACTGCTGACAGGCGTTTGGTATGACTCTTGAGGGGGAACTCCACGCCAAAAATGTTAAATAAAAAACCGGCATGGGTTCGCCTTCAGGAGCATACCAGGCCCTTAGGTCTGGTATGGATTTTAAGGGGAACCCCCTACACCGAAAAAACAGCGTGGGGGTCCCCCCCAAAATCCATAACAGACCCTTATCCGAGCACGCAGCCCGGAAAGTCAGGAAAGGGGGTGGGGACGAGCGAGTGCCCCCCTCCTGAACCATGCCAGGCCGCATGCCCTCAACATGGGGGGGTGGGTGCTTTGGGGAAGGGGGGCGCCCTGTGGCCCCCCCCCTCCACCCCAAAGCACCTTGTTCCCATGTTGATAAGGACAAGGACCTCATCCCGACAACCCTGGCCGTTGGTTGTCGGGGTCTGCGGGCGGGGGGCTTATCGGAATCCGGGAGCCCCCTTTAGTAAGGGGGCCCCCACCCTATGTGAATGACTATGGGGGTACATTGTGTCAATAAAAACACACTAGACAGCTTTTTAAAGTAATTTATTAGGCAGCTCCAGGGGTCTATTCCGACTTCGGGGGTCTCTTCCGACTCCTCCGGCCTCTGCTCCTGGTCTCTGGTTCTTCTCCCGGGCTCCTCCGCTATCTTCTGCTCTTTTGCTAGCATTGGCCTGGTCTTCTCCGCCATCTTCTTCCGATGTTGACACGACACTCTCTCCCGTTGTAATGCCGTGTGCGCGGTGCACAACGATATATATATATATATATATATATATATATATATATATATATATATATATATATGTAGATAGATAGATAGATAGATAGATAGATAGATAGATAGATATATATTTATTATCACCCGGTGACCCCGCCCCTTATGACGTCACCGCCCGGGGCATGATGGGACACCGACGTCATAAGGGGTGGGGTCACATCACCCGGTGACCAAGCCCCATGCCTATATAAGTCGTTGCGCACCGTGCACACGGCATTACAGCGGGAGAGCGCATCGTGTCAACATCGGAAGAAGAGGGAAGAAGACGGCGGAGAAGACCGGGCCAACGCTAGCAAAAGAGCGGCAAAAGAGCAGAAGATAGCGGAGGAGCCCAGGAGAAGAACTGGGGACCGGGAGAAGAGGCCGGAGGAGTCGGAAGAGACTCCCAAAGTCGCAAGAGACCCCCGGAGCTGCCTAATAAATTACTTTAAAAACCTGTATAGTGTGTTTTTGTTGACACTTTTTCCCCAGGTGAATGGGTAGGGGTACGATGTACCCCCATAGTCATTCACATAGGGTGGGGGCCCCCTTACTAAAGGGGGCTCCCGGATTCCGATAAGCCCCCCGCCCGCAGACCCCGACAACCAACGGCCAGGGTTGTCGGGATGAGGTCCTTGTCCTTATCAACATGGGGACAAGGTGCTTTGGGGTGGAGGGGGGGCCACAGAGCGCCCCCCTTCCCCAAAGCACCCACCCCCCCATGTTGAGGTCATGCGGCCTGGCATGGTTCAGGAGGGGGGCACTCGCTCGTCCCCACCCCCTTTCCTGACTGGCTGGGCTGCGTGCTCGGATAAGGGTCTGGTATGGATTTTGGGGGGGATCCCCACGCTGTTTTTTCGGTGTAGGGGGTTCCCCTTAAAATCCATACCAGACCTAAGGGCCTGGTATGCTCCTGAAGGCGAACCCATGCCGTTTTTTTATTTAAAATTTTTGGCGTGGAGTTCCCCCTCAAGAGCGGAGGAGCCCAGGAGAAGAACTGGGGACCGGGAGAAGAGGCCGGAGGAGTCGGAAGAGACCCCCAAAGTCGCAAGAGACCCCCGGAGCTGCCTAATAAATTACTTTAAAAACCTGTCTAGTGTGTTTTTGTTGACACTTTTTTTCCCCAGGTGAATGGGTAGGGGTACAATGTACCCCCGTACTCATTCACATAGGGTGGGGGGCCGGGATCTGGGGGCCCCCTTATTAAAGTGGGCTCCCGGATTCCGATAAGCCCCCCGTCTGCAGACCCCAACAACCAATGGCCAGGGTTGTCGGGAAGAGGCCCTTGTCCTCATTAACATGGGGACAAAGTGCTTTGGGGTGGGGGGGACAAAGTGCTTTGGGGTGGGGGGGCCACAGGGCGCCCCTCCTTCCCCAAAGCACCCACCCCCCTCAATGTTGAGGGCATGCGGCTTGGTACGGTTCAGGCGGGGGGCGCTCGCTCGTCCCAACCCCCTTTCCTGACCGGCCGGGCTTCGTGCTCAGATAAGGGTTTGGTATGGATTTCGGGGGGAGCCCCACGCCGTTTTTTCGGCGTAGGGTGTTCCCCTTAAAATCTATACCAGACCTAAGGGCCCCGGAATGCTCTTGGAGGGGAATTCCCTCTTGCGCTCGCTGCAATAGGAAAATGTGTTTTTCCTATTGCAGCCAGTGCGAGATGTGCAGTACCCTGTCGCCGAGAACCAGCGCGATGGGATCGCGCTGGAAACACATTCTCGTGGGCAGGTACTGTATCTCTTTAGGACATTTAGGAGCAGGTCTGAGAGATGGTAGAACAATGTTCTGGTTAAGGTGAAAGGAGTAAACTAACTTGGGAAGAAATGAGGCCCTGGGCCTCAAATAAACCATATCCTTGTGTAGCGCAAGAAAGGGTTCTTTCCAGGTTAAGGTCACAAACTCAAACATTTGCTGTTCCAGACTTTTTGTTAACAAGAAAGGCAACCAAGGATAAAATGAGAATTATCACCAATAGGTTTAAATAGTGGTTTTTGAAAGGCAGAGAACCAGGTTAAGATTATATGCTATCACTGGGGAGTATATGGGATATATGAGCAGCATGCTTCACAAAGGCCTTCACAAGAGTCACAAAGGCCTTCACAAGAGTGAGAGGCAAGCAGTCTTTGAAAGAGAATTGCTAGGGCTGAGATTAGACCTTTGATGGTCAATGCCAGATATTGATCCAGACCAGACTGGAAAAGACAGGATTCATCCCACAGACTACCTACTGGGGTAGGCAATTCCCAAGAAATGCGTTTTCCAGGTGCGATGATAAGACTTGACAAAAAGTTGACTTCTTAGCTTTTAGGAGCTTAGGGATAACAGAAACAAGTAGCCCATTTCCTCAGAACCTGTGCTTTAACAGCCAAGTTGTTAAAGCCAACAAGGGAAAAGCAGGGTGGCAAACCTGTCTGTGTTAAAGATTTGGACAATCTGGGATAGTCCACACAGAGTCCATTAGTAGCCCAATAAGTACCATGGCTACCTGGGCAAGTTTGATACAATGAGAATCACTGATGCCTTCCAACTCAAGCATTCAAAGCTGGGGAAGACAGAGTTTTAGAGGAAAAAAGGCAGGAGAGGCTAAGCTTGGCTCACTTGCATGTCTCATAATGAAAGGCATATGTGCAGCAAGCCGGATCTAGAAGGTGGCTGCACAGGCTGGAGGCGCCTAGGAAACAAAATTGCACTAGGAGAGCCGAGCAGCACGCTTGGGCTCTAATTTCATGTGCAATTGTCTTTAATCACAGCAGCCATCTTCAATTCTGTGGACCACCCTAGACAGGCAAGTTCGTCCCGCTGTTATACCACCTAAGGGGTCTTTTCATGGACTGGGTTCCACCAGCAGGGTGTGTCTTTGCCCTGGACCTGTAGACCACCTTGTGATTAAATTCAACGCATTGCACAACCTGCCCAGGTAAGCACCAAACATGGGATCCAGTGCATGGAAAGCAGCATTATAGACCAATCTAGCATCTTCTTCTTGCCAGAGGCTGGATATGGTCCCCCTAGGATAAAGATGAGAACTAATCCAGAAGCTGAAAACAGAAGTCCCGGTGGCTCTGAAGGAACTGAAGATTCTTTACCTCAAAATGGTTGATAAAAAGTGAAAAGGAATTGCTTCTCTTAGAGCAGAAAATAAGATGTTTGTGCTAAGGAAATGAGGTATGCTAAAAACAAAAGAGGTTATACTCTTTAGTAAGTCCTTACAGCTTTGCAAGGGTCCATTTTCTTTTTCTTTTTTAGTTTTAGATTAATTTAGCTTATGTGATTGAATAAAAACATAAAAAATTAACTTGATGGTTTCTATATCAAAACAGTGAGAGTCCATTGACAGTCAGATTAAAGCAGAACTTAACCCAAAAGGGGAAGTTCCACTCTTCCTCCTCCTCCACAGAAAGCTGCGGGACCAATCAGTAGCATGGCCCACACATGCACAGTGAGAAGCTGGCTGTGAAGCCACAAGCAGTCACAGCAGGCCGCCCACAATTAGTATGCAGGCACTGGGGACCGAAGCCCGGTGAAGTAAGTGGCCAGGAGAAAACAGCGCTGGTTCCTGGGACAGGTGAGTGGCTGTTTATTAAAAGTCAGCAGCTGCAGCTTTTGTAGCTGCTGAATTTTAATTTTCAATATATGACTGAAGTATGAAAAGATAACAGAATCAGGAAGGACTACTTGGGCCTAAAGCCAGAACTCTAGCCCTTATACTTATCTACAGACATATCTGTAGACATCTTTGAAATAATGAGAAGCAGGGTTCAATTACTCACCGGAAGACTTCAAGCGGAGCAAGGACAGTGGATATTATATCTGAAATATTCCCATGTAGGTTTAATGTTGTGAGAGAAATCTGTATGGTCCATGCAAAGCGCAGAATTATATCTTGTATGATTGCACAGTAATAATAGGCCTAGAATAGGAAAAGGGAGAAAGAAGTAGTGTTTTAGATACATGACACAAAGATGAACAATAACCAAAAACAACAAAAGAAACCTACAGAGCTCCCACCTTCTGTGGATACACAATCTCTTCTCGCAGGAAAGTATTCTCACCGGCGTTTTTGTCAAACAAACCCCAGTCCATCTTCAAGTCCCAGATAAGAGTATATAATGAACTGATGACATAACTAATGATCCACAGGTAAAAGAACACAGGAGCATCCGAGTGATTCTGAGCTGCAAAAAAAGAATACACGTGTGGGCTGCATTTCAATTACCTTGGCTGTTATGTTAGTCATGCTAATGTAATCACACATGCATTCAGGGTCATGGCCTTTTTGCCCCTTGGAACAGAATGATTTTTCATTTTGAAGATGTGTCAGCTGTGCTAAAAAAACAAAACTTTTTTTTACTCCCTTTTTATGTTACGATGTGTAGAAAACCAGTGAAAAGAATCTGTGAAAAGCCTATGGTTTCCTTAAATGGATTTGTAATGGGAATTTTTTTCCCCTTAAAAATAAAAATATTATACTTAACTGCAAAACCATTGCACAGAGCAGCCCTGATCTTCCCCTTTTCAGGTCCCCTGCCAGCGCTCCTGGCTCCTCACCCTTGCCAACTGCCCCTATAGAAAGTGGCTATGGGGGCACTTGTGCGGGCTTGCTCCCGAGCGATCCTGCCTGTGTCTATTGACTCCTCACTGGCTGAAACTGACAGCAGCAGAAGTCAATGGCACCCGCTGCTGCCATTCTGTCCATTGAGGTGAGAGAGCGCTGAGAGTGCTGCTGCTCTCATGCAAACTGCTGGATCGAGATCGGGCTCTGGGGAAGGACTGCATTCAGAAGGCTTTTTATCTTAATGCAGAGAAAGCATTAAGGTAAAAAAAAAAAAAACTTCTCCATTTAGAACCATTTTAACACTAAGAAACAGATTTGTGCATTAGTGAATTGGCGCAGAGGCACAATTTTTGCATATCTATGGTCATCTCAATGCAGAGTGTATACGTGTTAATCTAACACCTATTTGATGAGTACAAATAACTTCCAATGTGCATATTAGGACCCAGGGGTAATGGGTGTTTAGAGAACAACTCTTATGCCGCGTACACACGACCAGTTTTGCCGTTGGAATAAACTGAAGGTTTCTCTGACAGAACTCCGACGGAATTCCATTCAAGCGGTCTTGCCTTTACACGGTCAAACCAAAGTCCGACCATCCAGAACGCGGTGACGTACAGCACGTACGACTGGACTAGAAAAAGGAAGTTCAATAGCCAGTAGCCAATAGCATCCATCTTGTACTTGCTTCAGAGCATGCGTCGTTTTTGGTCCGTCGGAAAAGCAAACAGACAAGCGGTTTTCCCAATAGGAATTGGTTCCGTCGGAAATATTTAGAACATGTTCCATTTCTAGGTCCGTCAGAATTTTCGAGAAAAAAAAAGTCCGATGAGGCACACACGCGATCGGAATAGACGACGAAAAGCTTCCTTCTGACTTTTTCTGTCGGACATTCCGTTCGTGTGTACGCGGCTTTACTATACATAAATTCCTACATCGGATTTCTATAGATGCCGAGGATGCAAACCAGCATGGTTAGACAATTTGTCTCCCCCCCTCCCCCTAGAATCAGAATGCTTACTATAAGAAGCACATTTTTATCTCTGTACTTGTATAATTCTGACTCTAAATCTTAACTTAGATTATAGCCCTAATTTTAAACATGACTACTCAATTGCAGTTTGAGTTTAAGCATTAGATGTATAGATCATTTTTCCCAAGTATGCTACAGCCACTAGAAGGCATCACATGACAAAATGTACCCTAAATATCTGACTGTTTTAAATTGATTTTGCAGAAAACAAATTAAGACACCTAGGACTTTGGGGGGGGGGGGGAGGCTGTGGCGGTCCCTGATACAAAATTGAGCCAACATTATGTCTTATTAGACAGTTCTGCATACTCTTTATATTATAAGTTGGCCTACCACAGGAGATTTACTCAGCACAGGCCTTTTCTACATCAACCATTCTAATACATACCTTGGCAACCAAAAAAGCATCAGACTTACACCTATCAAAGTAACAGTAGTAGTAATAAGAAACTGTAGCAAAAAGCAAGCAACAGGCAACCCAGAAGTAGATTAGAAACAGCAACTGTTTAAATATGGAATTCCAGGCTCTAAAGCTAAAACTACTCCCACCCCCCTTCCAACTCCTATTCTAACTACCCTGTAGAAGGAAGATGCCTAAACGTACCTATTCTCAGAGAATTTCCAATCTGGGCACGTGATCTCGCCAGCAGCCGACTTCAGGGGAGAGGAGAGCGCGCTGTAACAAGGCCAGTAACAAGGCCAGTGACAAGGGAGCAAGGTGGGAGCCCGAGTCTGTGTCAATGGAGGCACTAGTGCCCCATGGGAAGTGGCTTCCCATGGAGGCACTGGACAGAAGGGAGGGGCCAGGAGCGCTGACAAGGGGCCCAAAAACAGGAGGTTTGCGGCAGTTTTATGCAATTCCATTGCAAAGAGCAGGTAAGTATAAACATGTTTGTTGTTTTTTTTTTTTTTTTAATTTACCTTTACAATCACTTTAATGGGTCCCCAACATCTGCTAAAATGATTTTTCTGACAATACTAAACCGTCAAAACATCTGTCAAATTTTTATTATAATCAATGGGGAGATTTCCAAGCACTTCCTGTTCTAGTTAGAGAGTCTAAGATAGAACAGGAAATCATGGAACATATCTCCAATGTGAGCAGAATTCACAATGAATAGTAGAGTAAGGATTTTTTTAAATGTTTTTAATAACCCTGTGACACTGATTACACACATTTCTGGTCTTGGTACCACGTATAGAAAGTCTGATGGGTCACACTGGAATATAAATTTGACAAGTTCTTACACTGGCAAAAACAAATCAATAGATTAATGTGGTGTGTGCCAAACTGACAAGCAGAAACCAGGACTAGTCAGAACAGGCACTTTTTTCCAGGTTTCAGTTGACTACTTTTGTTAATCCTACATCTACTGTAGCCTCAGCTCAGTTCTTAGGTTACTTATCCACACAGGATCTCACTCACATCAGCTATCCTCCTCCAAGTATGATGCCTTGTGAGTGTATAGATGCCATTCTGCAGACCATTGCTGTAAAGCGTGTATATATGAACAGTTGTGAACCACAGGTACACTGCACTTTGCCCACTGCAGTTTCCTCGCAGCACTGTTAGTGTGAAAGAGGCCTCAGGCTTCATGTACACGGGACGTCTTTACAACCTCTCCTGAACGATTTAACTTGACAGATAGTAACCCACGTTTAAAACGTCTGTTTTGCCGCGTCTGCGTTTAGAAGCGTTTGAAAAAAAAAAATTTTTTTTTTCAAAATAGCCAACAATGAAAAATGCCTGTAAACGAAACGTTTGGTGTTTGAAATGCCTCTAAATACAGCTTCAGAACGCATTTTTTTGGGTTCCAAAAAAAGCCACTAAACACAACTGCCTAGAAACGACTATAAATGAACCCGTGTACATGTACTGATAAGATAACATAGAGGAGAGTTCAGAAGCAGTTGAAAAAAAAATGCCAAACTGCTCCTAAACGTCTGTTTACCAGCCGCAGTGTACGTGAGGCCTTAACGTTTAGTCCTCATCTGCATGATTGTTCCAGATAAACTAAGAAAGTACTGAAGATCTTTTAGGAGGATAGGTAAGCAGTTGGAGCTCCCCTATTTTTCTCAGTACAGGTTCTATTTTACAAAGTGTTCTTACCCACAGAACTCCCACTCAAGATTTGTTTTTCCAGAATGCAGTGTACAAAAAAAAATCGCAAGTAGCCAGAAATTTTTGAGATGCTGCAACCCACCAAGTTTGACACCAATAATCACTGGACAACCCAAGTTGCAGTTTCCAAATCGGTTACAACACTCCTAGGCTCCTTCGGCCATAACCACAAATTGTGTGTGCGGACGATTCAGGGTTGATCTCAACCTTCGCTCTTCAGACGTCATAAAGGGAAAGCCACAGTCCACATTTGTCAATGGATAATAAACTTTACTGTTCCATATAGCATGTGCACACCACAAAGCTTCTCCCCACTGATGCATTTCTGGTATATACAGGGTATAACGGCAGAGCCAAGTCAAACTTCCCATGTTTGATCAAACAGCTATTGTGTCTGCATGCTTTATTTATTGAAATGCAGGAAACACAGATCAGTGTTGACTAACTGAATATTGAACAGGTGTACCTAAATAAAGCGGCCACTGAGCATAGAAGCTCTTACATCATGCCTGTCCCCAAAAGTAGCTTATGATCTTTTGCAGGGGTCTCCAAACATATCAGTACAAGGGCCAAATCATACATTATTAAAATGAATGAACAATTATTAATTCAGTTTCGAGGGCAGTACATCTATTTTAACTTAAAAATAGGATACGCTTTAGAAAATTTTACAGTTTACCAGTTTAGAGTTACAGAGGATTACTTATGCTAGAATTAATGCTCTTGCTGGAACGTTCACAGCAATACCTCACGTGTGGTTTGAACCCCGTTTACATATGTGGGCGTGACGTACAAATGCGTCCGTTCCTGCGTGCAAATAAACCGGCAGTTTTTACATCTTCCGATGCCGGAAAAGGCCTCCGAAGGTCATAGAGATGGCCGGGGACCATCTGGTTCTCAGTCAGCTCTATGGTAAATGGCCACTGCTGGGCGATTCATTCTCCAGCTCGCCAATTGCACAGGCGAGCTGGTAGAAAGCACTGGAGTGCGGCGGGAGGGGGGGTGGGCAGTCAACAGCCGCTATGATTGTTTTTATATGAGGAGGAATCAGTAGTAGAAAACTATATATGAATGATGCCTGCAGACAACATTCAGATTTAACCACTTGAAGCCCAAGACGTCATATGATGTCCACCTAGAGTTAAGTGCTTAAGGAAAAGCTGTTTCTGTTGGAAATGAGGAGGGACAATGATACAACAAAGGCTTATCCATCAGGGAGACAAGCAATGTACATGTAATAAATCACATATGTCACCCATATTGGGATTTCACAGCTAATCAGTCACAATGTCGTCTCAGATCTGAAGAGAATATACACACACAGGACTTTTACCTTTGTGGGTTTGGTAGAGAGCAGCAAATGTGACCATGAAGAAAGTAGTGGAGTATTTGCCAGCATTCGCCAGGTGAGGAAAGGCTCTTTTAGTGTCTCTGTATCGTCGCAGGCACTGGATGAAACGCAGCCAGGCTGGAATACACTGAACCACAGCTCGCACCCCATAACTATATGTATTACACTTTCCAGTCGCTGTAAACAGAGGAGAGGACATGAGACACAAGAATAAACAGATTAAATAAACCCACACTCTGATTCAGGCACCTGACTGGCTATCATGACCAATGCTGTCAACCTTATCCTTGTCCTCCGTTTTTAATCATCTAGTCTATATTTTATGTGATAGAGATTTAAAAGGAATTTGTCCTAAAATGAAGGACCTGCCTGAGAAACTTGAATGAATATGATGTCCTCTCACTTCCTGTTTTAGCTATGGGACAGGAAGTGAGGGGAAATCTCCCCAATGGGGCAGAGATAGCAAAAATTAAACCAACAGGGGTTATAACCCTCCCTTACACTATGAAAAAAAATAGTTTTGCCTATAGTTCTACTTAAAAGCAGAGCTTCAGTCATTTTTTCAACTTTCTGTTTATTAAATCTTCTGCCCTTGTTGTTTTCATTTGGATAGTAAAATATTTTTTTTTCTGCCAGTAAATACCTTATACAGCCCACTTCCTGTTTCTTTTCTGGTTATTAGCCTAGGCTTATGACATCATGCACAGCTCTTGTGAGAGTTTGCCAGGAAGGGAAGAGTAATGAGTCATAAGAGGGCCAACGAAAGCTGCAGAGCTGGACATGTACCTCTGTGTGTCTGTGTAAATCTAGGAAGTGAACAGGCAGCAGCTTCAGCTGCCCACAGTTAAAATGGTTGCAGCCAGACTCAGTAGGGGGGGATTTCTGCAGCATATTTGGCAAGTACAGAATCACAGTCTATGTAAAATAATATGCAAAGTGGTTGGAGGGAAGCCTCAGAATGGCAAAGATGTTTTTAGTACATATTATGTGAACAGACTGCAGTTCCTCTTTAATAAAGTGGTGTTAAAGGTGTTGCATGAGACTATTGCATGCTCTCCGTTTGTTAATTTAGTTGACTGATAATTACTCTGATCTGAGGAGAGTTAAAAAAACAATTAAAGTGTAACTAAAGGCTGTTAGGACATTACACTTCAAAAGCTTTAACATTCTGCAGGGAATCCAATAGTATATTTTTACTGAATCTTTAAAATGCCCCTTTCATCAAATGAAAAGAAACCTGCAGTTTTCTTGCATCAATAACATTTCTCATGGGGCTTGCTCATGCCTGCATGTGCCACGGTTATTAAAAAAACAAAAAACAAAAAAAAAAAACTCACCCCTTTAAAAAGTAGAATATGGTTTTAGGAAGCCCTGGTATTATTGGATTGTTCCAGAGGTTTTTAAAGTACTCACAATTCATTGCCTCGAAACACTAGCTTGAGTCCCTCCTGCTCGGATTGTCTAGTATATCTGAATATTAGGGTTGCAACTGTGAGAATGTAGGCAGAGAATTTGTAAACTTTTCCCCTTACCCTCGTCTTTGCCTTACCCCTTTATTCTTTTATACACTCCTTTCCCGTTGCACACTCTATGCAACAATTATATATATTTTTATATTTTCCAACACTGAAATAACGTTTGACACAAAAAAAAAAAAAAAAGACATTTCTTGACATGTCAGCTAATTATATTTCTGTTAGGTCTCAAAGTAGATATCTGAGGTTTTCTATCTGCATTGAGAGTTCAGTTCCCAGATCATGCTGGAATAGGAATAGTTATGCAAGATAAAAACAAAAAAAAATAACAAAAAAAAAACAAAACAAAAAAAAACTGAAAACCCCTTCTATGCCTTTTTCTCCCCTTACAGAACCATAGATATGTTACAAAGTCCAGTGAAAGCACAATGCCCTCTGCACTTTTCTGACGCATCAGAGAAGGAAGGGTCTGGTTGAGGGTTGTGCACTATACTTTATGACTTATCTATGGTACAACAATGCTTTGCAAGGAAAAATGGAACTTTATAAAGGTCTGTCTGTTTCTATTTGCATTGTTTCCCACCAGGTCATGCTTTTCTTTTATCCTCCAATATCAATGGAAATTAAGAATTAAAGACATTTTAAAACGATGCACATCAAGCAAGAAAAAAAAGAGCTAGCCTTGTTTTCTTACCAGCACTGATGAGTCCATTGTCACTCTTCCAGTTCAGCTCAAAGCTGTAGAAGCAGATCATGAACTCCAGGTCCATAAGTATAACAGCAAGACTGTTGAGTTGGTCGGCCAGCCAGAAATCTGCAAAGCCCACTTTATGGAAGGGGGCAGTAAACACTCGGAACTAGTATGAGAATAAAAATGAAAACCAGATCAAAGACAGAAGAGGATAACAACACAAGAGCAGAAACAAAGTACAGATGAGAAGTGTGTTAAGAGATATACAAGTTCAAAACTCCAGGTAGAGTTCACCACCAACTGGTTGGAGAATCAGCATCAAATCTGAAGTATGACATTAGTAACGTAGGTAGCCCCTTCTACACAACTATAATAAAAATATAGAAAGCATGTAAGGCAAACACTTTGGTCCTTTTCAGAACTTTGAAGGTTGCTGCAGTAAATTATCACACATCATACACAAGGGTATAAGACCGTTGATTCCATTTGAATTGCCTGCCAATGCAAAACAAGGGCCCAAAAGGAACGTACACAAGCCTTTTAACACTGCACACTATAATGCTGTACTGCAGTGCAGGTGCTGTTTCAGTGTTAGTTTGTGTATTACAGTATTTTACAGCAACACATGATTGTGAATGGGCAATTATGTTTAATGTTCTTTTGTGCAATGGAATAAAAACCAATAAACACCCCATGATGTAGTTATAGCATAAAGGAGTAAACATCTATTACAGATAGGAAAACAGATTCTATTTGTTGTTCTGTTTCAGACATATTCAGCTATGATATGCAGAAGACTGGGTCCAAGCTTGATCTTAGCCTTGGTAAGGGTAACAATAAGACAACCTTGGAAAGTATATACAGCAATCCAAACATATCAAAAATCAATGAGAAAATAAGCTCAGGGAGTAGAACAGGCTTTTGGCAAATAGCTTCTGTAGCACTCACCAATAACTTAAGGAGCCAAAATCGAGACTTGTAGTAGAAGGTCTTCGTGGGGTTGATGAGAAAGAGCAGCATGAAGCCATACAAGACCAGTGGATTCACCTGCATTGGCAAATAGATATGATGTCCAAAGACACAGGAGAATAGACTGAGGCACCACAGCATGCCAAGGAATCCTGCAAGCTGAAGACACAGAAATGTTACAGACCTACATAAACACAGTATATATATATATATATATATATATATATATATATATATATATATATATATATATATATATATATATATATATATATATATACACACAATAAATGACAAAATAATGTAAAGCTTTGTTTATATTAAAGTGTGTGTGTGTGTGTGTGTGTGTGTGTGTGTGTGTATATATATATATATATATATATATATATATATATATATATATATATATATATATATATATATTTTACATTTGCAAATTATCAGGTCACACACCAAATTGTAAATAGAATGCAACATTTACATAAAAGGCCATTGTGACCTGTTGGCAATACACTATGAGGTCTTTCACCCATTGCAATGAAACATCAATACTCGCTCTGCACCATGTTCAAACAAAATATTCACACATTTTATATTCATGCAATTTTCTTCCTAAAACAACAATAATTTTAAAAGGCTACACTCTTCCACATAGATCTCCTGGTGGTCAATAAACTCTCAAAGCTAAAAAACAAAAAAAAAACAAAACAAAAAACAAACAAAAAAAAACACTATTATAAAGTTTCTGGTACACAATGAAATTCCCAGCGCCATCCATGACACAACCATCATGTTCTTTTAGCCTCTAAATATGGTATTCTGGGCCTCTTTTCTAAATTTCACAGACCGGAACTTAAAGGATCAGTTCACCTTTAGTAACATGTTACACCAGTATTTAGGGTGTGACATGTTACTGTGCAGCACCCCCCCCCCACACCCCCCGTGGCAGTGGGCAAGGGTCCCTCTCCCCCACAGCCGCTGTCACATTTTAAAATCAGCACAGCTGAGCAGGGCTTCACCCACACAGTCACAGCAATCTGTGAATGAATGAACTATAAGTCCTGTCTGCAACTACGGCTCATCAGCACCCTTATAGTTCATACAGAGGTACTTGCAAGAAAGCTGGAGGCATTGTATGCAGGAACCTGAAATTGCATCCATAATCTACTGATCGCAGGTGCAATGCTCTGCAGGCTCCTGTGAAAAAAGTAATAATAAATGCATATTAATTTCCTGCAAAAATGTGAGGTGGGAGCTTGGTTCGGAGGCACTGCAATGACACCATTCTAATAATTGAAATACCCATTTGATCTTTTTATGTTTGACACAGACCCAGAACAACTATACACAAGGATTTCTGACTTTCCTCATCTGAATACTTGTTCCAGGTTAGCGAGTCAAAGTATTGAAGCCATTGCACTATTCTTCCAAGGGCTTCTGTGGCAGACCTGTATTTCTTTCATTGCATGTTTAAATTACATACAAACACATGGAAGTATTCCAATCAAAAATAACAATCTAAACGAGAACAACTCAACCCCGCAAGGCTATTAAAAAAAAGTTGTAATGTTTATGTTCTAATGTAAGCATCAATCTTGTACAGAGACAGCTTAATTCATATGTATGGAGGTAGGCACTGCATTCGCTGAAGCCTTCAGTGTAATCACAAACAGTATTTTCCAGAAAAAAAATCTGTGCTGACAATAGCGCTTACACCATTAATATATATGTATATAGCAATACCCTAACCCATGGCCCCACTCCAGACTGCTCCCTTCAAATAACAGGGGTGACCTAGGTGCTGGCTAACACAGCCTGTCTCCGCCAAAAATAAATGTAATGTTCTTTCTATTTAATTCGTCAGAAAACGAAAACTGCATATATATTCTTTCCACCCGAAACCACCTTCCTTGACTAGTTTCACCACTGCTGGCTTGCTGACAAGGATAGAGGTTACTTCCCCCATCCTTGTGATAAAAAAAACACTCTAGCAATACACACCAAACTGAGCATGTGCAGAGTGTCCCCAAAGCTCTGTACTATCAGGAGATGGATTGGGAATGGTGGAAGGAGGAGGATCAGAGAAGAAAGGATCAAACAGTCTTTTTACACAATGTAGAGCATTAAACCCCTTAGGTTCCACGGTGAGTAGAACAAGCATGCTTTCCTGCATATACAGACTGATTTTACTATTGTGGGTTTAGTAACAGTTTAAGTAGCATAAATTAATATGTCTGTGTACCTGAGGCCATAGAGCAGGGGTCTCAAACTGGTGGCCATCCAGCTGTTGCGAAACTACAAGTCCCATCATGCCTCTGCCTGGGAGTCATGCTTGTAACAGTCAGCCTTGCATTGCCTCATGGGACGCGTAGCTTCGCAATGGCTGGAGGGCCGCCAGTTTAAGACCCCTGCCATATTATATTATAAGTATAGTATAAGTATAAGTATTATACATAATATAAGAAACGACTTGGTAAATGTTAAAAATAAGGATAGCAATGCTTTAGTGATATGAAAGGGGAGTTAACTTTGAGGAAACAAATCAGGAATTAAAAAATAATTTTTTTATTATTGCACCAAACCAAGCAACGGAATAAAAAAAAAAGTCCCATTATTGTGACCTGTAATAGAAAAATGAATAATGTAACTGACTGAGGTAGGCAAGAACCCCAGTCTCTACAAATGAAGCCTGGAGACTTAGAATGTGACTTTGCGCACATGTTTGCATCCTGGAGACAAAGCCCCAATTCGGCCAACACTGCGCCATGTGTTTTTTTGGAAAAGACAAAGCACAATGGACAGAAGAGAGATAAAACACCGGAATGAACACCTATTTATAGCAGCGTATATCCCAGCATTACTAGTTGCTTCTGATCCACTCACAAGGGAATGTCCATTACTTTATGCTCAAATGGGAACTCAGCTGTTATAGCAACCACACAGACAGGGCTGCACACAGAAAAATCAAAGCCTTCCCAGTTTGTCCGAGTTACTTTCTAGGCTATGTATTCTGTAATTGGCCATCAATTATTCATTATACAATGCTTAATAGGGGCTTCCACAGGAGATTAACTTAATTTACCATGTTGAACGTGCCTCCTGCAGCTTTTACTATATTGCCTGGTTTTACAATCCAGTGTTATCCTAGTGTAATCATACGTGTGTATTATCAGGTGGTACCTAGGACAGCAGAGTATATTTAGAATAAAGTATATTGATTGTGAACAGCAGATCTGCACTATGCTACAGGACAAAGTTTAATATGAAGACAGGTCCATAAAGCATGAATCAATCCGTCGGGAGGCAAATTATAGAATTAGGCTACATTTGCACAGGTAACTAGCGCCACTGCTAATGACAGCGGCAGGAACGTCCTGCTTCCTGAAGCTGTTTTTGCCACTGCCGAGCACTTTACAATACAATGACAGGGCAGCAGCATCCGCAGCTATCCGTGGCTGCCTGCCCAGCCAGCAAATTACTTTGCTGATCCCTGCAGCAGTGCCCCCACAGCAAGCAGTTTGCTATGGGGGCACCTGAGCCGAGCTGCAGCTCCGTGTATCCATTCAGACACAGAGCTGTGGTTCAGCCCCGTCCCCTCTCTCTCCTGATTTGCTGAGTTTGATTGACAGCAGCAGGAGCCAATGGCACTGCTGCTGTGTCTCATCCAATATGGAGAGAGAGTCTTGGATGACCGAGAGATTAGTGGACATCGCTGGATAGAGAAGGAGCTCGGGTAAGTATTGGGGGGGCCTGAGGGAGGCTGCTGCACACAGAAGGCTTTTTATCTTAATACATAGATTGCATTAAGATAAAAAAACCTTCTGACTTTACAACCCCTTTAAACCTGAATTTCCTTTGCTCCCGTTGACTGAACAGAGGCACGTCTCTGAAATAAACACGGAAGGCCAGACTGTCAACAAGGAAAATCACGGCAAATGTCAGGGGAATGGGGCTGGTGACGTACAAATGATTTATTTAGCACTGTCATTTGTGGCACTGTACAACATATGCATTGCAACTAAGGGTAAGACTGATATGCTAAACCTCTGAATGATTGTGAAACATAATAAGAGTAACTAAAAGCTGCTGTTGGAGTAACAGCCCGGGCTACAGAGGCTTACAGTCAAAGACTAATAAAAAACAGGTCCTCTTTAAATAATTATCTCTAGTCAAGTATAAACACACTCAATTT
This sequence comes from Lithobates clamitans, assembly GCA_037952925.1. Classification (NCBI taxonomy): domain Eukaryota; kingdom Metazoa; phylum Chordata; class Amphibia; order Anura; family Ranidae; genus Lithobates; species Lithobates clamitans. The sequence continues at coordinate 738,216 of JBBGZY010000992.1, read as the reverse complement.
GCAGACCTGCAATGAAACCATCACATTACAGCCATGGTTATTTTCCATTTTTATGGTACATTCATTGCCATTGTGAAGACATGTGCATGAATTCTCACCTCAAACAGATGCTGATGCGAGAGGTTGTTACGAGGGTTGAGCTCAAATATGAGGACGTGATTGACGCCAGCTTGTCTCCATCCATAAGTATTGATGCCCAGAAGAAAAAGGAATTCCACCAGCAGGAAACCACCCCTGTAAATGCGCACCAAGGGCCAGACATCTGTAATTTTATACCTCTCATAACCTGCAAAAGGACAAAATGATGACAGAGTTGTCTCCTACATACAGCGCACCCCAGACATTTGCAGTGATACTACAGCCACATGGCACCTTTAGTTCATTTGCTATCTTGCTCATGGGAGCAGAGGTTCTTCCTGGTTCAGATTTGCTAAAGAATCGCCTATTTCTATGGATTAACTTCCCAAACACATGCAGATTGAACAAACCTAGCAACTTGTCAGCTGTCAGTGGCCTGACCCGCATCAGATTTAGGTGTCAACAGACTGTCCACCCTATGGGTAAAATGAAAACTTCACATGAGCCCCATAAACAACCCTGTTGTATCAAATGTTTTATTTCAATGCTTTTACACTGAGTATGTATCTCAATCTCAGTTTGTGCCAGCACATACGTCAACTGACCTTTATCCACACAAACTGCATGTGTATGGGTGTCCACTAGCGCACAGACTCTCACTCAGGGGAAAAGGACAGGGAATCTTAAAAAAATAAGTTCTATGTTGGAAGGTGTAAGCTCAATGTTGGGTTAAATTCTTCCTCCTCCTGGGCAGGTGACAGTGTTCAAGTCAGGAAATTGGCCCCTAAGGCTAGGTTCACATCTGTGCAAGTGCCTCTTCATGGGTTTTTTGCAAGAGGAGACTGGTTGTTAAACACAAAACTCTACCAAAAACGCACCAAAACACACATGTATGTGCATTTTTCACCTTGCACTCCCATTGAAGTCTATAGGGTTAAAACTGCACCTTCTTGCATCAAAAAAGTACCTGCACCTCTTCCAAAAATGCACCGCAGGAAAATGCATAAATGTGAATGGGCCCCAAAGAAAGCAATGTCAAATGGCAAAAGTGCTACAAATCAAACAGGTCAAATGCCTTTTCATACCCTGTAGAACAGGGTATTTACCATAGACTTCTATACAGCAGAAGGGGGTGCAAGAAGGTGTCTCTTAGGTGGTCAATCAGATATCAATATATTTTAATAGAATTCATGCTTACCTTGAAGATATATTACTGAACAATAAAATACTACACTGGTTATCTGAACATGCGGTATAAAATGAAAGGAAATGCTACAAAGTCTGGTGCAACGAAAATAAAATAGTATTTTCTTCTTCAACCAATAACACGATCATTTCAAAATCTGCATTACGACGACAGCTGGTACATGGTTCATTGCTATAGCAACACCTCCATTTTCCTTTGCCGCAGATATCAAACATATAATTTTCTGCCCTGATGCGGTTTACAGCTTATCTCTGACACAAGGCTGCAAAACTAAGAGAAAGGTATTGGCAACCCCTGCACATCTATTGTTTAGGTATGTGAAAAAAGCAGCAAATGTAAGCTTACCGGTATACACAACTGCACAATTCAACACAATAAATATCCCACAATACAGTCCCACTCTAAATGTTGTCCAGGCTGGTGCAGGCTGAAAAATAACAGAAAACAAAAGTTAATCAGCAAGTTTTAATGCTCAAATGGGGCAGCTGAATGATACAATTTGTTTTAGAAGAAAATCATAAAAAGCCCAGTATATTAAAATTACAATGTTTTGTGACCGTTTCACGAATGAGAATGCCTACAGACACATGCAGGAGAGCGTTATATTTCATCTATGCTAGAAGAGCATGCCGCCTAAGAATTAACTTCCATTTGAAGCCTTGAAAAAGATCCCCAAGGGCGGCCACACACAGTTCGAATCTCAGGAATGTACCAATGATCAATTAAGTTGGGTACAATCAGCGTGCCGGATTCTATAGGCGTTAGCGATAATACACGGTCTTTTCCTGACAGGGATGGCACCCCCCCATCAGGAGAAGACAGTTGCTTGGCAGGAGGGATTCTCCTGTCAACACTGTCAGGAAAGAAATTCGCTCCAAGTATGGCCAGCCTAAGGCCTCACATTCCAGTTTTCTTTGATCACACCCCCAGAAAATAGATGACAAGACACAAAAATTACCTGCCACTTCTGGCTTAATGCCAATTTACAACATGACAAAGTATACAGAATGTCCCACTGCAGAAAAGTGTAGGTAGCAGAAGCGTAGGAATGCCAGTTCACACATGCGCCACCAATAGGTTAAGCTGGCCATACACTGGGCAAATCCAAAAATCGACAGAGACAGGTGGAAAACTGTTAATGCAACAATGGTTGTATCCAATCAGATTCAGCCACAAGTGTATGGTCAGCTTAAAAAGATGGGCAATTAAAACTGAGTTTGGAGATCTCAGTGAGTGTCCTTTTCTTTTAAAATGTCGGTTTTCTACAGAATCATAACCATTACAACTTTAAAAGTAACTAAACCCTCTCAACAAAACCCATGTAACCTTGGAGCTGCATGTTCCTTATTTAAATACCGTCCTTATTCGCATATAACACGCACTTTTTTCCCCTTAAAATCAGGGGAAAATCGTGGGTGCGTGTTATACACCGATCCCTGCTGTCTCTGAGGGAAGAGGAGCGAGTGCCGCTGAATTACATAGAGCCGCGATCTCCTGTGTACCCGGCGCTCAGTCACTCACAGCCACGCCTCCTCCTCCTTCAGAGACAGCAGGGATAATCCAACACTGGCGAGGCTGCAATGATGGGAAAGGTGAGGCTGCAGATGGGCACTCAACAGGCTGCATGGTTGGTCAATTTAATGGCTGCAGATGGGCACTGAGCAGGGTGCATTGATGGGCAATTTAGAGGCTGCAGATGGGCACTGAGCAGAGTGAATGAGCTGTGACCCTAATTTTGCTTCAAAGTTCTTTACTTAAAATGTAAGTTTTTTTCCCTTAAACTTCCCTCCTAAAAATGGGGTGCGTGTTATACGACTGTGCAAGCTATACACCGATAAATACGGTACATTCAAACTAACATTTATAAGCTAGAAAATTTATGATTCCGTTATTCTACTCTTGGACTCACAATATATCCGTGGATGCGCGTTCCAGGCACTGGTGTAGGGAGCTGGAAAGGGACTACTATGCTGCTTCTGATCATATCTATGGGTAGCATAGTATTCTGCTGGTCAGTGAGGGTGATTCCCAGGACAGCTGCTTGTCACAATGGGTGTGGCCAGAGCAGATGTATAAGATTTATCATTTTGGCATTCCTCACTGTGCCCCACCAAGCTGAACTTGCTTTGCATGGGGATGTGTACTTGTAGTACACTGTAGGAATGTACATATCTGTTTAGGGAGCTGCCTGGGCCTCATTGTCACCTCACTTGGAAGTTGCTTCAGAAGCGGCAACTGGCAGGAGCATACAATAAGGCCAATGCATGCTACAGAAATTAGAACTAATTTTGAAAATAACGTTTAGATACACTAATTCCTTAGTATTTTCTTGCTTCTTTTAAAATTCAGCATGCAACAATTTGTTTTTCTAAACAGAAAAGCATTCTCCCCCCTCTTAACCTTTTTTAAATCGGTTATCAATTTGTCTTTAGTTTTGTACGAGGATTAAACAAACGTCAATAAGTAAACAGAATGAATACGGAATAAATTCTTTTTAAAAAGCATGGTTTTCAAGCAAGGATTGATAACCGATTACAGGATATCAAAAGACAGATTAAAGCTGAAGCAACATAACAGGTTTTAGCTTTTATTTGTGATTGTAGTGGGATAAAACTTACATATGCACATATCCTTATAGAGCAGGGAAGCACATCATACATCAAATGAACCCTACTAAGGTTTAGACCCCATTCACACTGGGGCGATAGTTTTAGTTATGTTTTTCCCTAGTCTCCCCTTTGTATTCAATCTGGACCAATCTGTCTTTAACAGATTTGACTGTTTTGCAGGTGATAGATGGAGTATCAGAGACAAATGGTTGGACCTTAGGATCGTCCGTAAGTATTGTCCAATGCCGTTGGATTATTGCTTTAATTTGCTTATGCTGTTCAGAAAAATGCATAATTAGCCTAGTTGGATCAGAATCTGAGTCATTTTTGGTTTTGTGTTTGAAAAGCAGTTCATATCGCGATTTTGTAACTGTTCTATTGTATGCTTTACGTAAACAAGAACGACTATAACCTCTCTCTAGTAACCGGTTTTGGAATTTTCCTGATCCTTCTCTGTAGAGAGTGTCATTGGAACAATTTCTGCAGGGTCACAGATATTGTCCATACAGGGGGAACATTCCCATTCAAATCACAGTTGGGGTGTGCAGCCCTATATCTCTCACATATGTGTCTTTTCCATTACATAACGGATCACTGTAATGGCACTGAGGAAAAGCTTCCGTCTAGCCACTCTGCCATAAAGCCCAGCTCAGTGGAGGACTGCAGTGATGGTTGTCCTTCTGGAACTTTGTCCCATCGCCACATAGGATCTCTGGTGCTCAGAGTGGCCATCGGGTTCTCGGTCACCTCTTACAGGCCCTTCTCCCTGAAGGCTCAGTTTGACCAGGCAACTAGGTCTTGGAAGAGTTCTGGTTGTGCCAAACTTCTTCCATTTGAGAATTATGGAGGCCACTGTCTTGGGAACCTTCAGTGCAGCATACATTTTTTGTAGTCTTCCCCAGATCTGTGCCTTGCAATTATCCTGTCTCTAAGCTCTGCAGGGAGATCCTTTGATCACAAGGCTTTTGCTCTGATGCAGTATGCATAGTCAGCTGTAAGGCCTTTTATAGAGAGGCATGTGCCTTTCCAAATCATGTCCAAACAATTTACGTACTTTACCACGGGTGGAAATACCCCAATCAAGGTGTAGAAACATCTCAGCAACAATCAAGAGAAATTGCTTCCTATTTTGACTGCTTATGCAGATACTGCTGGCCAGGAATCCTAAACCAGCAATCTGCTTCTCTGCACAGATTCAAACAGGAAAACATTATTTTGAGTCCACTCAAGACTCTCATTTTTAACTGAGGCCCTGATAAAGAGGGAGTTAAAGTTGACCCCCGAAACGCATTGGCTGCATGTCTTTTCCTGGTAACCTGCTGTAGAACCCACAGTATGGTAGCCTTGCCTGATGTGAGCAGCCTAACCTAAGCCAGTGGGCTCTTCAAAGGTTTTTTTGCCCTCTCACTACCTTGTTTAAACTCATATCAAAAGTCCCAGCCCCTCTTGGATGCCCTTTTTTTCTTTTTTTCATTGACGTCTACAATCAAGAGAAATGGGAGGAACCTGAGCTAAATTTCAAGTGTTGTTGCAAAAGGTCTGAAAACTTATGCCAATTTGATATTTCAGTTTTTTATTTCTAATAAATTCCCACATATTTCTAAAATTCTGTTTTCACTTTGTCATTATTGGGCATCTGACCATAACACATTTCTCCATATAACCTCAGAATCTTCAAGGTGCGTTTAAGGTGGTCAGTTGAGACTAAAATTAAATTTTTTGGCCTCAACACTTAACGATAGGTCTGGCAGACATCCAACACAGCTCACCATCCAAATAACACCATTCCTACAGTGAAGCATAAAGGTGGTAATATCCTGTTATGGGGGTGTTTCTTTGCAGCAGAGACTGGAGCATTTTTCAGGATAGAAGAAAAGTGGATGGGGCAAAATACCATTGAATTCTTGAGGAAAACCTGCTGCCCTATGCCAGAAAGATATCAATGCAGAGAAGGATTATCCTCCAACATGACAATGACCCAAAGCACACAGCAAAAATGACCACACAGTGGTTGAAGGAAAAAAAGGTGAATGCCCTTGCATGGCCTAGACAGAGCACCGGACTTAAACAACATTGAAAATCTGTGGAATGACTTGAAGTCTGCAGTCCACAAACGGTCACCATCAAATTTAACTGAACTTGAGCATTTCTGCAAAGAAGAGTGTGCAAATATTACAAAGTCTACATGAGCAAAGCTAGTAGAGGCATATCCCGACAGACTAAAGGCTGTAATTAAAGCAAAATGTGGTCCAACAAAATACTGACATAAGGGGGTGATCCTTTTTCAAACTCAGTGATTCTGTTTTTGATTTTATTTTTTCTGACATGTTAGAGTGCCTTGAAAAAGTATTCATGCACCTTGAAATTTTTCAAATTGTGTCATGTTACAACCAAAAACGTAAATGTATTTTATTGAGATTTTATATGATAGACCAAGACAAAGTGGCACATAATTTTGAAGTGGAAGGAAAATAAATGGTTTTCAATTTTTTTTTTACAAATAAATATCTGAAAAGTGTGGCGTGCATTTGTATTCAGCCCCCTTTACTCTGATACCCCTAACTAAAATCTAATGGAACAAATTGCCTTCATAAGTCACCTAATTAGTAAATAGAGTCCAGCCGTGTAATTTAATCTCAGTATGAATACAGCTGTTCTGTGAAGCCCTCAGAGGTTAGAACCTTAGTGAACAAACAGCATGAAGACCAAGGAACACACCAACAGGTCAGGGATAAGGTTGTGGAGAAGTTTAAAGCGGGGTTAGGTTATAAAAAAAAAAATCCCACGCTTCGAACATCTCAGAGAGTACTGTTCAATCCATTAATCGGAAAATGGAAAGAGTATAGCACAACTGCAAACCTACCAAGACATAGCCGTCCACCTAAACTGACAGGCTGGGCAAGGAGAGCATTAATTAGAGAAGCAGTCAAGAGGCCCATGGTAAGTCTGGAGGAGCTGCAGAGATCCACAGCTCAGGTGGGAGATTGTTCACAGGACAACTATTAGTCGTGCACTCCACAAACCTGGCCTTTATGGAAAAGTGGCAAGAAGAAAGTCATTCTTGAAAGAAAGCCATAGGAAGTCCTGATAACAGTTTGGGAGAAGCCATGTGGGGGACACCGTAAATATGTGGAAGAAGGTGCTCTGGTCAGATGAGACCAAGATTGAACTTTTTGGCCTAAAAGCAAAACGCTACGTGTGGCAGAAAACTAACACTGCACATCACCCTGAACACACCATCCTCACTGTGAAACATGGTGGTGGCAGCATCATGTTCTGGGGATGCTTTTCTTCAGCAGGGAGAGGGAAGCTGGTCAGAGTTGATAAGAATATGGATGGAGACAAATACAGGGCAATCTTAGAAGAAAACCTATTAGAGTCTGCAAAAGACTTGACTGGGGCGGAGGTTTACCTTCCAGCAGGACAACGCCCCTAAACATACAGCCTCAACTGGAATGGAATGGTTTGGATCAAAGCATATTCATGTGTCAGAATGGCCCAGTCAAAGTCTAGACCTAAATCCAACTGAGAATGTGTGGCAAGACTTGAAAAATACTGTTCACAGACGCTTTCCGTCCAATCTGAAAGCTTGAGCTATTTTGCAAAGAAGAATGGGCAAAAATGTCACTCTCTGGATGTGTAAAGCTGGTAGAGACATACCCAAAAAGACTGGCACCTGTAATTGCAGCAAAAGGCGGTTCTACAAAGTATTGACTCAGGGGAGCCTGAATACAAATGCATACCACACTTTTCAGATATTTGTAGTAAAAAAAAAAAAAAAGTAAAACCATTTATCATTTTCCTTTTACTTCACAATTATGTGCCACTTTGTGTTGGTCTATCAGATAAATCCCAATAAAATACATTTATGTTTTTGGTTGTAACATGACAAAATGTAGAAAGGGGGTATGAATAATTTTTCAAGGCAATGTAAATCTTTCACTTGGATGTTCTAAGTTGCACCAGTAAATATAGCTGGATAAAACAAAAATTGTCTGCAGTTCCGGCTGCAAAGCAAAAAAATTTATTATTTTAAAAAGGGGGGACGGTTCTTTTCTATACCCACTGTACATATTTCTGACCATTTTGCATATGGCTCCTGAAAAGGGGTTAAAAAAAAAAAAAGGAACTGTACTAATTATACTTGTATGTCAGGCAGACTTACCTACCAGGTGCGCTCTCCTCCAGCGATGTCATGTTAAGTGCTGTCCATCATTCTGCCACTGACATCTTATGCACATCGTCTTCTGGTTTCTTCCACAAAGAATCATAGCAATGCACCAAGAGCCGCAGTGCGACAGCCAGAGAATTGGCATTTGCGGAAGGAGAGGTCTGCAGCAGCAGCCTCTATGTTCTGTTATAATGTGTGTTAAGCTGGAATCTGTTTATGCATTAGACTGAGAGGGACCATCAATGGTCACATGCAATACGATTCAGGATCATTCCTCACTTAGAGTATTTATCTTTTTGCCAACATAAATCATGGCATGTCTGAGGTACACATCAAAACACAATTAGAAAAAAGGGTGCAAGTAATGCATACCACCACCAAGACCATAAATAGAAGAATACTGACCGAGTAGTACAGACATACTTTCGGTGCTGATCATGCTGCTTGCAGCTTTAAATTAAATTGTATCAAGTCTTTATCCAATCTTTGTAGTAAGATAAGCTTTTATGAAATGCTTTCTTATAAAGAGTGTACAGCATCAATACACTTCTTCCAGCATTTGTAGTTTTCAGTGCCATAATATTGATGGAACTGCTTGCTTGTGTCACTACGACTGCAAGCTACTGTGTACCTAAAATGGAGAAAAATGTGGGTTTTCGCCATATAGATTGCAGGTATTATTAAAAAAACAACAACTGAGTATCTCTCATCAGCTGCATTCTGGGTGCCACTTGATATCCATGGTCAGGGGTGAAGAATTCCTCAGCTGGCCTGACCAAACAGAGTTAGGAGGTTCTTTTAGGAAGCTAGGAACAGGGAACTAAAGACAGTAGAAAAACTTGTTGATTCTCTAGCCCAAATTTTTCACCTGTGCAGCTCCGAGGGGTGGCACACGCAGACGCTTCATGGCTTTCTGTCTGTCTCCATCTTCCAATTCATTTGTCACTAGACCCTAAAAACAGAAAAACGTAAGAAAGTGTGAGAAGTTTACAAACAGGTCTTAGTCCAGTGATGATGCCAGGTATCTTGGCGATACTTGCTGCCATATGTATGAAGATTAAGAACCTAGGGTGTTCTGAACAGCTACTATAGACATTTGAGGCAGAGATGAGCAGCCTTCCACTGCCATAGCCTCTGGGATGCAACCCTCTGCTGGGGTGCATAGGCAAGGATCTGGGCTACTGTATAGAGATAAAAGGGAAAGCAATCTACCTAATAATAAAGCTTTGCCTTAAAGGCTAAGTTCACTTTTAGTAACCTGTTACACCCACAATCAGGGTGTAACATGTTCCAAAAACAGCATTGCCGCAACCCCCTGACCCCCCAACTGACAGCAGGTGGGGGATACTCGCCATACCCACACAGTCGCATCATTCATTCACAACTATCGGTGATAGAATAAACTGCAGCAGATAGCTTGTAGTTCTTAATTAATGCCGGCCATATGCATATATGTGGCCTCTGGGCCTTAACGCCCAGAGGCCACATATATGCGTACCAAAATATAAACAATGCTGTGCTGAGTGTGCACCCTGCAAGCTCCAGTTACCGGCTTTCCGATTATGTGACTGCTGTGACAGCCAATCACGGTGGCCACATATTGAAAAGCCCGCCTTCGGCGCCTGAAACCTCTTAAAGGGTCAGGAGGTGCCAGCGCTTAGGGGGTCCCCAGCGAGGGCGCTGGAGAGTGCCTTGGTAGTTTGATTCTTCCAGCTCTTAAGCAACTGTCTGCCTGTACAGGAAGTCAGTCTGCAGGAGCCTGACATTGCACCCGGGGGGGATCTGTTGATTGTGAGTGTTATGCTCTGCAGGCACCTAAGAAAAAAATAAATAAAAGCACATTTTATTTTTTATTTTTTAATGGTAAAAAAAATCTGAATTTATTATTTGTTTAACCACTTCAATACCAGGCACTTTCCCACCTTCCTGCCCAAGCCAATTTATAGCTTTCAGCGCTGTCGCTTTTAAAAATTACAATTGCGTGGTCATGCAACACTGTACCCAAATTACATTTTTATCATTTTGTTCCCATAAATGGAGCTTTCTTTTGGTGGTGTTTGATCACCTCTGGGATTTTTATTTTTTGCTAAACAAATAAAAAAAAAAGACCAAAAATTTTGAAAAAAAAAAAAAAAACAAAAAACATTTTTCTTCATTTCTGTTACAAAATTTTGTAAATAAGCACATTTTCTCCTTCACTGATAAGGCAGCACTGATGAGGGGCACTAATAGGAGACACTGATTGGTACTTATGGGAGGCACTGATGGGCATCACTGTAAAGGAGGCACTGAAACCTGAAACTGTGTAGGGTCTTTTTTTTTACTGTTAGGAGTTAGGAAGTGGATTTATCTTCTACAATCAGTGGTGGCAGCCGGAAGTGTGGATAATTATAAAAAAAAAACCTTTAGATGTGCATCTTAAAGCGGAGTTCCACACAAAAATGGAAATCCCCCCCCCCCCCCCCCCGGTGTCACATTTGGCACCTTTCAGGGGGGAGGGGGGTGCAGATACCTGTCTAAGACAGGTATTTTCACCCACTTCCGGCATAGACTCCCATGGGAGTCTATGCCTCTTCCTGTCCCTCCGCGCTGTCTCCTGGGAAACACACAGCTCCCAGGAGATAGCGGTGACCAGTTATGATGCGCAGCGCGACTCGCTCATGCGCAGTAGCGAACCGGGAAGTGAAGCCGCAACGCTTCACTTCCTGATACCGTCACCTAGGATGGCGGCGGCAGCTGCCGAGAACTGAGCGGGTTCTCGGCGTCGCCTGCCGACATCGCTGGACCCTGGGACAGGTAAGTGGCCATTTATTAAAAGTCAGCAGCTGCAGTATTTGTAGCTGCTGGCTTTTAATATATATATTTTTTTTTTGGCGGTTTAGGTGGACTCCCTCTTTAACACAATGTACTTGGATATGGGAAATGTCAAAGACATAATTATAAAAGCACAGGTTGAACTGGATGGACTTGTGTGTTTATTCAACCTATGTAATCCTTTCACCTTCAATAAAAAAAAAAAGTGCAAGATCAATGACATATTACACATGAGAACAGTAACGCTGAACATGTCAAAAATTAATTTAGATAAATAAAATGTTATAATAATGCAAATTCTGCTCCCAAACTTGGCTACTGTCATGTTATCTTTGCAACAGAGTTTGAAATGACAGATTTGTGGAGGCGTAAGACATGTAAACAGGTGCTAGGAATAAATCTTCTAGCATTCCAAGCTGTATACTTGGAAGCCAGGGGATTTAAAAAGTGGTGATTAGACTGGAGTGGTCCGTGCAGTGCAGAGATGAAGAGTAGTATCATCAGAGTCACAAACTTTTTTTGTGTCCCTGGTTCAGCAGATCCTATCTACTGGGGCCATCGATAGTGCAAATTCTTATAGGAATTAACCATCAAGACAGTTAGGAAACACTGTGGCAATATTATCTTGTGGATTTTATTTTTTTTTTTAATCAGAAGTTCTACTTTCATGTTTCCTTGTTAGTTTTAAAAAAACAAACTGCAAATATTGCACATTCAATGACAGTGCACCTGCTAATACCACTAAAGCAAATGACATACAGTCAGCAAATAGGGGCTCATTTACACTTACGCTTCAACGTTAACACACGTTAAAGAGCCTACAGCTTCAATATGCTTTGATGCTTCTGTAAACCTTAGATAATGCTTTGGTGGTGCTTTTTGAAGCTTTAATGAAGCTTGGCAAATGCCCTGTGCCTAATGATATTAGCTTTGTTTTAAAGGAGCCCAGTAGAACCCCAGCTCCGTAGTACCCCCATTCAGCAGATCCCCAGCTCATTGGTACCCTTGGTTCAGCAGATCGCCTGCTTATTGGTACCCTCATTCAGCAGATTTCCAGTTTATTGGTACCCTTGTTCAGCTGATCCACTGCTCACGAGTGCCCCCAGCTCTGCTGATTGCCCGCTCTGTAGTAACCCCCAGATCTGCTGATGCCCCACTCAGCAGTAACCCCCAGCTCTGCTGATCCTCCTCTCTGACCTGGTCCCCACTCACCTCCCGCTATATTGCTCCCACAGTGCACACCATGTGTGACATTGTTAGTTTCTTCTGCTCCAGTCCCCTAGCTCTGCTCATACTCTGCCGCTCAGTCCCCGCTGTAGCGTTCCCATGTTGCACATCGTGAGTGTTGTCTGCTAGTTGCTCTGCTCCAATCCGGACCCTGCTCACCTTCTTGCTGTTCACCAGATGTGACGTCTGCACCAGACACTCCCAGAATATATACACATGAACCAGAAGTGACTGCTGATGAGGTTTTTCTGGTTTGCTCGTTGGTTTACCAGTGCATCCTGGGATATCTCATACCTGCAATACCTCCAAAACAAGGCTAAATAAAAGCATCTCAAAAGCTGCAGGTGCTTTAAGCGAGCTTTTTTATAGACTTTTATGAAGGCTTTGAAGCACCAAGAAAGCAGGTATACATTTTGAAGCAAAGCAAAACACAAATGTGTAAACAAGACTGTAAGCTTACCATTTTATTTAGGGACAGCTGCTTTGATTGGCATTCAGAGTGCTTCAAAAAAGCGTGTCCAATGCCACATTGTGAAGTGTAAATGAGCCCTAACTAAAATTAAGAGAACTTTATATTTAGCACCGTTCCCACCGGTGTGACTTGTCATGCGATTTGACAGTTTAAAAGTCACACCCTATTTGTACCTATAGAACCATTCAAATGAATGCGCCTCCAACTTGCACGAATTTGAAAAAAGGTTCCTGCACTATTTTTGGCGATTTTATGTGTGACTTGCTTAGACATTTGTGCATGAAGTCGTGCATGAAGTCGCACAGATCTCGACCATCCACACGTGAAATTGCACTGACTGGCAGCTTTGAAATTACGCTGAAGTAGCCCATTTTCAAAGCCGCATTCAGTGTGAACGAGGTTTTAGCCTCACTTTAAAAGATACATTACTAATCTGCAATTACAAAGTATAGTAGTCTCTAGGGAGTAGTGACTACATCAAATGACAAACATTGCTTAAAAAAATAATAAAAAACATCACATCCAGGTTAAAAAGGAATGTGACAATCAGGAAATAAAAATGAACAACTAACACAAATAAAAAGAAGTTAAACTAATGGACAAAAAAAAAAAAGTTTGCTTCATAGCTTCTGTAGCTATAGTGACAAACTGACATGGTTGAGGTTAAACATTTTTCAGGCAGACCTGATCGGACCTTGCAGTCCCATCTTTGGAGAGGCGGATGTCAGCGAACACATGTCCGCTGTCATTCGCCGCTATCCATTCTGATGCTGCCCACAAAATCCAGATGGATGGTGGTCCTATTTTCCATCCGTCTGGCGGATCGGATGAAAACGGGCAGGCGGTTCATTTCCATCTGATTTCCCCATAGAAAAGAGTGGGACCGTGTCCGCTCTGCACAGTGGAGCGGACAGAACCTGTCATCCATCTACTAAGTGGGGATCAATGGAGAGATCATCCGCTGAGCAAGCGAAATCCGCAAAACAGAGACGCCCGTGTAAAAGGGGCCTATATCCTATAAATAAGTGAATTCCCTATGTTTTCCCCCTAAGACTTGGGGTGGCCAAAGAGGAAAAGATTCACTCTTTGAATGTCCTTCCTGATCGCACTTCACCTCATGTCTTGGTAAGTTGGTCCCTGCGTGGTACAGTACCTCCTACCTCCTCTAAATTAGATGAGGGAAGATTAGGTCCACTGTAAAGAGATTTTCAAACAAGTTCTCTGTGTACAATAACAAGTACAGATGAAATAAACCTGTTCAGTGTATATAGACGTACCTCAGTCTCGGAGATCAGCTGATTAATTTTCTTGCAGGTATAAAATGGCGCCACCTCCACATGAGCCACCCTCCAGTCTGCACCACGGCTTGTCTCCAGAATCTTGTCATGTTTCTTTAGGATCTTTCGGAACCCTGTGAAGTTTAGATTCTAGCCAAATAGAAAAAAATATATATAGGTTTAGGAAAAACTTGAAGTTCTACTTCTAATAATACAAAAACAAGCTTGGGACTTTCAAACTGCTTATGATGAAAAGCTGCATCAGCAGAATTATCTTCAGTGAAAATCACAAAAAGTCTGAACAACCAGCAGACCCAGAGACATAGGCAGCATTGTGAAGACATTCTTGCATGGGGTGTATTGTGATTTCATTCCCGCCAGTTACATATGGGTTTAGGCTTTTCTAAAAGCTTTCTGCCAAGAGTGTGATTTTTATGTAAAAGTATTTTATTATTGCATATAATAAAATACATTGTAATCTTTATATTTTGTTTCAACGGGTTTTCATGTTGTATTCAGCACTGCCGGCAGCATACATCTTGAATTAAAAAACTTCATCTGATCGAGTAGAGCTTAGAGAGATGTTCTTGCTTCTTAGGATTTATTTTATTGATTACAGGTACTTCTATAGCGCCGTCAATTTAGGCAGCACTTTACAAAAATATTGTACATTCACATCAGTCACTGCTTTCAAGGAGCTTACAATCTAAGGTCCCTAACTCACAATAATACATACTCATAGTAGGGCCAATCTACACATGAGCCATTTAACCTACCAGCATGTCTTTGGAGTGTGGGAGAAAACCAGAGTAACGGGAGAAACCCACGCAGTCACAGACCTCTTTCACATGGGCAGCAGTGCAAACTCCAGGCAAGTAGTGCCGTGGTTGGGATTTGAACCGTTGACCCTAGTGTTGCTAGGCAGACGTGCCAACTACTACACCACTGTGCTGCATATCTATTTTAAAAGGTCAATCTCTGGCATCAAAGACCTCTTTTACATGGGCAGCAGTGCTAACTACCCCACCTGAAAGGCAAACCAATGCTGATCACTTTTCAGTTTGTCTGGAATGAGTTTTTCAGGCATTCAGGAAGCGATACATGCTGAAGCAGGTTATACCCTATGGGTGTAATGTGTAACATACTCCCAAAGGTGAACCTATCTTTAAAACTGCACAGCCTGCAATGGTAGCATGATAGAATTTAGGTGAGCAGTTAGGGAAGGGGTGTAAAAACAGGCAGTTTTTAAAGAGGGTTTCGTTAACACTGACACCCGCATCGGAAACGCACAGGAATCGCTGTGAATCCCACACTGCATCAGTGTGAACCGGGACTTAATGTAACCACATTCTCATTTTTTATGATCGCACTTCTCTGCTGAGTGTTGGTTTTCCATAAATAAAACAAATAAGCTGCTCAGCTTCAGCTCTGCTCAAAGCTGAGAACAGTTCTTTTTACTCACTGTATTAATGGAAGGAAAAAGAAGCATAATGTTGTAGCGAGACCTTTTAATAAGGCCAAATACCACACTCAGAGGTAAAAGGTAGGCCAACAACTTGCAAAATGGCACTGAAAATGATATTTCTGGCAAATACAGTCAGACAATTTTGGTAAACCGGAAGAAGAATCTAGGAAGCCTCGGAAGATGTCACGTTTGGTGAAACATGTAATCCAGAGTCTGCGCTCGTGACGTCATCATGAAATCTGGAAGCTGTGTATTCTCTTGGGGAATTTGACTTGTACAAGGCTGTCTATGTTTTTATACATGTGAGTAGCATTATTTTTAATAAATACTGGTTACCATTGATTATACACTATGTGAAGCGTTTCCTTTTTTTTCATGCACATTTCCCTGAGTGGCTGTTGATATATATGGTGGATTGAAGTGGCAATATCAAATAACCAGGATCTGAGCTAACAACTTTCAAGCACTATATGACTTTGCAGCGTGAGGTCATACCGTTTCAGTTAGCCTTTGATTTGGGCACTGGTGTGGGAACACAGAGTGCGTTGTTCTTTTCACTTAGACCCCTTTGACACTGGAGCGGTTTGCAGGCGTTATTGCGCTAAAAATACCGCCTGCAAACCGCCCCAAAACAGCCTCCGGTGCGCTGGCAGGAGAAGAAAAAATCTCCTGCGAGCCGCATCTTTGGGAGCGTTGAAGGAGCGGAGTATTCACCACTCCTAAACTGCTCCTGCCCATTGAAATCAATGGGACAGCGCGGCTATACCGCGGCAATACCGCGGCTATAGCTGCGCTATACGAGTAGTTTTAACCCTTTTTCGGCCGCCAGCGGAGGGTTAAAACCGCACCGCTAGCGGCCGAATACCGCGGTAAAACAGCGCTAAAAATATCGCGGTTTTACCGCCGACGCCCCCTACCGCCCCAGTGTGAAAGCAGCCTTAGAAGAGGAATATTTTTCATTATATGAAGATTATTTCATCTTTTATTCACAGTGGATATTTTTTTTTTCTTGTCTGGACAAGCCATTATAGAGACACTTTGGACTATTATCTTTTAATTTTTTTTATTTTATTTTTTTATGAGCGATGCACTTTCGTTTGGGTTTGATACTACCATTTTGTATCCAATGGTGTGCTATCTGCAGGTTTAGTGATTTTCACCCTTTTAGCACATTATTTTAGTTTAAAAAGATAAAATTTAAAAAAATAGGAGACTCAAAAAGATTTTTATAAATCAAAATATATTTCAACATAAGCAAATGTAGACTTTTACTGTTGACTTGGTATTTCTGATCATTAGAACAGAAGTGAATACTGTATTTATTAGCGTACAACACGCACTTTTTTGACCCTGAAAATCGTGTGCAAATAGTGTGTGCGTGTTATACGCCGATACTGCAATTTGGGTTGCCTAGGAGGGAGGGGGGAGGGAGGGGGACTAGCACCATCAGTTTATATACAGCGAGAATCTCCTGTTTACTCAGCGGCCTCTGTAATAGTAAGTCCATCTCCTGGGCCGGCATTGGATCAGTGTTCTGTCTATCATAGAAGCCAGTCCAGGAGGTGGGACTTTGTATTAAAGAGTTAAAGAGGAAAATAAGGGCTTTGAGGCCATATAGTGGCCCCAGGGACTTTTTAAACGGTGCTAGAGTCAATGAAATCAAAAATATAAGATAAAACACATCTTTTATTAGATACTAATTAAAAGAAACAGACATTTCGTCACATAGTGACATTGAGCAATAAATGTACAAAGCAGATACAAAAAGTATTGACATAGATGCAGAGATTAATACCACTCTCTCAACATGTTTCGCTTTCCTAAGCTTCTTCAGGAGATGTGTTGTGGTATTATAATCAGCTATAAAAATAGAAATATATATATTACATGCCTGCTAATGAATTACAATTTCATAAA
This sequence comes from Lithobates clamitans, assembly GCA_037952925.1. NCBI lineage: Eukaryota > Metazoa > Chordata > Amphibia > Anura > Ranidae > Lithobates > Lithobates clamitans. The sequence goes on along the minus strand of JBBGZY010000992.1, from coordinate 720,979 downwards.
TTTATATTAATTTGGTCATAACAAAAAATCAATGAAAAAATATATGAAAAGGGCATATTTTAACAGAATTGATATACGTACAACTGAGTATAGAAAAAAAAAAAAAAAAAAAAAAAAAAAAAAAAAAAATTAATTAATACTAGAGACTGCTATACGATCTTACCCGCAGAGAAAGAAAAAACTATATACTGAGAGAAGAATTTGTGCTTTATTGGCGTTTTGCTCTTCAGTCTGAAAATCACTGGGAAGGCATGCAGAGAGGCACAAAAATTAAATTAAGAGAAGTTGATGAATGGATGAGATTCTCTACAAAGAGAAGCAAATCAAATACAGGACTATTAATATTGTTACTTCACGAACTCTATACTAGATTTAACTGATGTAGATGCTGAATATATGAATGAATGAAAAAATCATCCAAAAATAAACATATATTGATATACCTTTGGTAGAATCAATTCCTAAGTAAAAATTAACATCCGAGGGATGATAAACAGCCAGATTGCTAGATCGGTGGTACTTATAGTGCAGCAGGACGGCAGTAGAATGGGCAGCACACAGGACCAGACCGCTGACCAATCACTAGTCAGCAACTAGACCTAGAAGTTCATCTGCAGTCTGCCACCGAAGTAATCTAAAGATATATAAATAAAATAAAAGCTAAGTTTGAATTTCTGAGTATCAATAGCATCAAGGAAAAACTTCTGATAGAGAATCAAGAGAAATCAAAGCAACTTACTGTTGATGGATAATATTGGTCTTCGCAACGCTCACATAAAAAAAAAAAAAAAGCCTCCGTCTGCCCAGCACATCACCAGAACGACAATGACAGAGATTGGCAGGGGATTCCCCGCTTTTAAACCCCTCCAGCGTGACGGCGTCTGACTCACCGTCACGCTGCGGACCGAAAGAAGACAACTGCGCATGCGCCCGTGTCCCGGCTTGGTAATGAATGACGTCAGCCGCATCTGAACGGCGCGACGGAGTCGCGGCCATTTTTGAAAGTACAGTGCCAGAGATAGTAAAATACGGAAGCCGCTGAGGCTACGTATTAATCCTATGGATGAGTGCATTGGCGGCATCATGTAGATGAGTCTGATCAGCGGTCATCTTTAGGGGATCAGATATTCAAAAGTGGGCGTCACCTGAGCCAAAGGGCCAAAGGCAGATTCAAAAGAGAACAAAGAAGGGGGAAGGGGGACAGCAGCACTAGTTGTCAATTAAAGGGCAACCCAGCTAAAGGGACATTGATTAGGACCTACCATGCTGGGTGCCCCGGGTGTCCGTACATGCCCAAAAAAAACAACCAATGACAAGCAGACTGAAGAGCGTTTAAGAAACCAGTTCTATCGCATACACAAACATTAGACATATAAAATAAAAATACAAAAACATATTAAATGATGGTATCATAGATGTTGACATAAAAATACAAAAGCAATTATATCAGATATAGCAGATCAGATGAAAAAAAAAAAAAAAAAAAAAAAAAAAAAAACCCAATTAGAGAAAAGGTTTAAAACTCAAAACATCATTTAGGCCAGGGTATTGCAAAGCATTCAAAGTAAAAATCCACTTAGTCTCGCGTTGCAATAAGGTCTTGTCATAATCACCCCCTCTTTCATTAGGGGGGGCGTATTCAAGGGCATAGAAGTGCATTTTACTATCGTCGAACTGATGGCATAAACCCATATGTCGGCTTATAGGGGTCTCCATCTTTTTCTTATTCACTAGAGTGACATGATCTCTGATTCGGTGGAAAAAGGGACGTTTGGTTTTCCCTATGTAGAATGCATTGCATTCACATAACATTAAGTAGACAACGCCAATGGATTGGCATGTGACAATGAAATTGGGGTTGTATAATTGTCCATTTGGGAGAATGATATTCCGGGATGCATAAATGTACCTGCAGAAGTCACATCTGTGGCAGGGTTTGGTACCTTTGTTTTTGATAGTGGTTACAGGCAAAGAGGTATGGTGGCTATGGACAATGTGATCTCTGAGTGACCGAGATCGTCGATAAGTGATCTCTGGGTGATCTTTTAGATGTTTAGACACTTTAGGGTCACCCATCAACAAGTACCAGTGCTTTTGTAGCAGCTCACGTACCTGCTGATGTTGCCCAGAAAAGGTAGTAATGACTCTTAGGCCTGGGTCTAACTTTGGTTTGGAACATCCATGAATTAATTGGCTGCGGTTGCTTTTTTTGGCCCTAACATAGGCTCGTTTAAGGCATTTATTGCTATAGCCACGTGCCCTAAGGCGTTCTCTCAGTGCCCTGGCCTCGGATTCAAAAAAGACATTGTCACTACAATTTCTCCTCAGTCTTAAATATTGTCCATAGGGGACATTGTTAATGAGTGGTAAGGGATGTGAACTAGTAGCATGCAGGAGTGAATTTCCTGCTGATGGTTTACGAAAAAGAGTAGTTCCAATGGTTCTATCAGGATTAATGAAAAGGGTGATATCTAGGAAAGTTAGACTGGATTGATTTGCCTCCATGGTAAAGGTGAGGTTATAGGAATTGATTTTCAATCCCTCGAAAAAGTGAGAAAGGTCTTCTCTGCTGCCTGTCCAAATAAAGAATACATCGTCAATATACCGTTTCCAAATCGGTATATTTTCCACCAAGGCCTGCATATCCTCCCTGAAAAACAGTTTTTGCTCCCACTCCCCCAGGTACAGGTTCGCATAGGAGGGGGCACACCTGGTCCCCATAGCGACCCCCTGCACCTGGAGGTAGTGGGAGCGTGCAAATAAGAAGATGTTATTGGTAAGGATAAAACTCAGAAGGTCCAAAATGAACCTTCTGTAAGTCTGGGGGACATCATCATCGTGGGAAATGAAGCCCTCCACAACTGCCACCCCCAAATCATGGGGGATGGAGTTGTAGAGGGCTTCCACATCCAACGCCACAAGCCATGCTTCCTCTGGGACGGTAACACCGTCCAGAGTCCGAAGAAGTTCATTAGTGTCTTGCAGGTATGATGTAAGGCCCTCCACATGGGGCCTAAGGAATTCATCTATGAGTTGACTCGCATTTTCAGTGAGTGATCCGTTTCCGGACACTATTGGTCGGCCAGGGGGATTTATTAGGTCCTTATGTACCTTGGGGAGGGCGTATAGTGTAGGAATCCGAGGGCAGGGCACATTAAGGAACTCCCATGTTGGTTTAGTAATCAGACCCTGATGGTAGGCTGTTCCAATTAATTTTCTATAGCGCATGGTCATATTGGTAACATGTGTCTCAGTTACTTTTTTATACCAGTTACGATTTTGTAGAAGGCGTAGGACCATCAATTCGTATTGTTCTATGGTCATCACCACTAAGTTACCTCCCTTGTCTGAGGGCTTAACCACCAGACGTGGGTCTGACTGTAGTGATTTTAAAGCCAGTTTTTGTTCGCTTGTAAGGTTTGAATGTTTTAAGCCCTTCCATTTGGTCTTACGGATGTCCTCTGTGACCTGATGGATAAACGCCCAGACATTGGGATTGCCTTGTGGTGTGGGGAACGTTTTTGATTTGGGTCTGTATTCCTTGGGTCTGAACGGTACTCTTAAAGGGAAGGCACATGCCCCCTGATCGGGAGATACTTCCCGGTCAAGGGACTGAGCCTCCAAAAGATCTATTTCATCTATGTGTCCCTCGTCCCAAAGTTGCATAAGGTCTTCCATTGCTTTGATTTCATTTAAGGTAATATTTTCCACTCTCGGTTCATCATGAGATGACGTAGAGCTGGATTGTATGGGTTTGTCAAAATTAATGCGAAGCATTAGTTTACGAACGAATAAATTCAAATCTTTTATCAGTTCGAACTGATCAATTTTCTGTGTCGGACAAAAGGTTAAACCTAACTCTAAGACAGAAACTTGATCAGCACTCAAAGGAATGGAAGATAAATTAATTATTTCAAATTTTTGGCCTGTTTCTGAAGGCCCTCCAGGGCCGTCATTTTCCTCGACTCGTGTACTGGTTGAGTAAAGATAGGAGCCGGGCGAAAATCCGACTGACCAGTAGATTCATTGGTGTTGGTATTTGAAGGTGCCATTGTTTGAGATGATGGAGTACTTAAATGGGTATTAGAAAAGGTGTCCCGGTGTCCCAGTGCGTGTGAGGGATTGTTAATTTTTGCCGTAGTGGCTCTAGTATGGATCGGTGTGCGATTGGTGTTTTGGTGCCGCTTACTTGACCCAATGGGCGCATTCCCAATGCCGTTCGTGCGCTTGGAGGATCCAAAATCTTTAGAGCCTTCTTGTGCCTGTGAAGAGAGGGAGGAAGCAGAGGAGGTATCAGAGTCATTAGATTCTGAAGGGACATCTCTAGGGGTTCGCATTTTGGTGTTGCGTCTCTTGTTAGTTTTATTTTGTGTCCATGCATAAGCTTGATTGTTATCATATGATACCTTATCTCTTAGAAATTTCTTTTCCTTAGTTTTTAAAATATCGGCTACATAGGTCTCTATATGCGTTTTGAGATTGCTTTCCCGACTAGAAAAAAGCTCACTTGAAACAATCGAACTGTTTTCAGTATATAATTTTTCTATTTCCTTGTCTAAAGAGATTAATTCGTCATTATAATGGCCACAGAGTAGTTCCATCATTTTCATCGAGCATAGTTGAAGATTAGTTTCCCAATTCGTTCTAAAATCTGGTTCTAATTTGCTCACTGTGGGAAATATCTGGATCCTCAAACCCCATGGGGCAATTTGATCGTCCAGATATTTCTGAAAATACCATTTATTCCAATACACTCTTGCTTTTTTTTCCAACATTCGTTGAAGACGAAGAAAGAAACGGTCCATTGATAGACCCCCCCCAGTAGCATTCTGGGATTTATGGATCTGGTCCATAAATCCTTCGAATGCATTACCACAATAGTTAGCCATATGTACAAAAATAGAGGCCAAATGGTGAATAAGATAAAAATAAAAAGTAAACTTAATGAAAACAAAAATAATAATAATAATGAAAATAAAGGAGAAAAATAAAACACAAAATACAATAAGTATGAGTCCAAATGTAGTCAATATAGTAGGTAAATAATATATCTACAAGACAAATTGAGATTCCTCAGTTCCCTAAATGGGATAGGTGGGTAACACCTCAGTATGGAGCTAGGTAAATTGGAAAAGAGGAAACCAAAAATTCAAGAGCACCACGTCCCAATAATAAAGTTAAAGAGGAAAATAAGGGCTTTGAGGCCATATAGTGGCCCCAGGGACTTTTTAAACGGTGCTAGAGTCAATGAAATCAAAAATATAAGATAAAACACATCTTTTATTAGATACTAATTAAAAGAAACAGACATTTCGTCACATAGTGACATTGAGCAATAAATGTACAAAGCAGATACAAAAAGTATTGACATAGATGCAGAGATTAATACCACTCTCTCAACATGTTTCGCTTTCCTAAGCTTCTTCAGGAGATGTGTTGTGGTATTATAATCAGCTATAAAAATGAACGCCAATAAAGCACAAATTCTTCTCTCAGTATATAGTTTTTTCTTTCTCTGCGGGTAAGATCGTATAGCAGTCTCTAGTATTAATTAATTTTTTTTTTTTTTTTTTTTTTTTTTTTTTTCTATACTCAGTTGTACGTATATCAATTCTGTTAAAATATGCCCTTTTCATATATTTTTTCATTGATTTTTTGTTATGACCAAATTAATATAAATTTATGAAATTGTAATTCATTAGCAGGCATGTAATATATATATTTCTATTTTTATAGCTGATTATAATACCACAACACATCTCCTGAAGAAGCTTAGGAAAGCGAAACATGTTGAGAGAGTGGTATTAATCTCTGCATCTATGTCAATACTTTTTGTATCTGCTTTGTACATTTATTGCTCAATGTCACTATGTGACGAAATGTCTGTTTCTTTTAATTAGTATCTAATAAAAGATGTGTTTTATCTTATATTTTTGATTTCATTGACTCTAGCACCGTTTAAAAAGTCCCTGGGGCCACTATATGGCCTCAAAGCCCTTATTTTCCTCTTTAACTTTATTATTGGGACGTGGTGCTCTTGAATTTTTGGTTTCCTCTTTTCCAATTTACCTAGCTCCATACTGAGGTGTTACCCACCTATCCCATTTAGGGAACTGAGGAATCTCAATTTGTCTTGTAGATATATTATTTACCTACTATATTGACTACATTTGGACTCATACTTATTGTATTTTGTGTTTTATTTTTCTCCTTTATTTTCATTATTATTATTATTTTTGTTTTCATTAAGTTTACTTTTTATTTTTATCTTATTCACCATTTGGCCTCTATTTTTGTACATATGGCTAACTATTGTGGTAATGCATTCGAAGGATTTATGGACCAGATCCATAAATCCCAGAATGCTACTGGGGGGGGTCTATCAATGGACCGTTTCTTTCTTCGTCTTCAACGAATGTTGGAAAAAAAAGCAAGAGTGTATTGGAATAAATGGTATTTTCAGAAATATCTGGACGATCAAATTGCCCCATGGGGTTTGAGGATCCAGATATTTCCCACAGTGAGCAAATTAGAACCAGATTTTAGAACGAATTGGGAAACTAATCTTCAACTATGCTCGATGAAAATGATGGAACTACTCTGTGGCCATTATAATGACGAATTAATCTCTTTAGACAAGGAAATAGAAAAATTATATACTGAAAACAGTTCGATTGTTTCAAGTGAGCTTTTTTCTAGTCGGGAAAGCAATCTCAAAACGCATATAGAGACCTATGTAGCCGATATTTTAAAAACTAAGGAAAAGAAATTTCTAAGAGATAAGGTATCATATGATAACAATCAAGCTTATGCATGGACACAAAATAAAACTAACAAGAGACGCAACACCAAAATGCGAACCCCTAGAGATGTCCCTTCAGAATCTAATGACTCTGATACCTCCTCTGCTTCCTCCCTCTCTTCACAGGCACAAGAAGGCTCTAAAGATTTTGGATCCTCCAAGCGCACGAACGGCATTGGGAATGCGCCCATTGGGTCAAGTAAGCGGCACCAAAACACCAATCGCACACCGATCCATACTAGAGCCACTACGGCAAAAATTAACAATCCCTCACACGCACTGGGACACCGGGACACCTTTTCTAATACCCATTTAAGTACTCCATCATCTCAAACAATGGCACCTTCAAATACCAACACCAATGAATCTACTGGTCAGTCGGATTTTCGCCCGGCTCCTATCTTTACTCAACCAGTACACGAGTCGAGGAAAATGACGGCCCTGGAGGGCCTTCAGAAACAGGCCAAAAATTTGAAATAATTAATTTATCTTCCATTCCTTTGAGTGCTGATCAAGTTTCTGTCTTAGAGTTAGGTTTAACCTTTTGTCCGACACAGAAAATTGATCAGTTCGAACTGATAAAAGATTTGAATTTATTCGTTCGTAAACTAATGCTTCGCATTAATTTTGACAAACCCATACAATCCAGCTCTACGTCATCTCATGATGAACCGAGAGTGGAAAATATTACCTTAAATGAAATCAAAGCAATGGAAGACCTTATGCAACTTTGGGACGAGGGACACATAGATGAAATAGATCTTTTGGAGGCTCAGTCCCTTGACCGGGAAGTATCTCCCGATCAGGGGGCATGTGCCTTCCCTTTAAGAGTACCGTTCAGACCCAAGGAATACAGACCCAAATCAAAAACGTTCCCCACACCACAAGGCAATCCCAATGTCTGGGCGTTTATCCATCAGGTCACAGAGGACATCCGTAAGACCAAATGGAAGGGCTTAAAACATTCAAACCTTACAAGCGAACAAAAACTGGCTTTAAAATCACTACAGTCAGACCCACGTCTGGTGGTTAAGCCCTCAGACAAGGGAGGTAACTTAGTGGTGATGACCATAGAACAATACGAATTGATGGTCCTACGCCTTCTACAAAATCGTAACTGGTATAAAAAAGTAACTGAGACACATGTTACCAATATGACCATGCGCTATAGAAAATTAATTGGAACAGCCTACCATCAGGGTCTGATTACTAAACCAACATGGGAGTTCCTTAATGTGCCCTGCCCTCGGATTCCTACACTATACGCCCTCCCCAAGGTACATAAGGACCTAATAAATCCCCCTGGCCGACCAATAGTGTCCGGAAACGGATCACTCACTGAAAATGCGAGTCAACTCATAGATGAATTCCTTAGGCCCCATGTGGAGGGCCTTACATCATACCTGCAAGACACTAATGAACTTCTTCGGACTCTGGACGGTGTTACCGTCCCAGAGGAAGCATGGCTTGTGGCGTTGGATGTGGAAGCCCTCTACAACTCCATCCCCCATGATTTGGGGGTGGCAGTTGTGGAGGGCTTCATTTCCCACGATGATGATGTCCCCCAGACTTACAGAAGGTTCATTTTGGACCTTCTGAGTTTTATCCTTACCAATAACATCTTCTTATTTGCACGCTCCCACTACCTCCAGGTGCAGGGGGTCGCTATGGGGACCAGGTGTGCCCCCTCCTATGCGAACCTGTACCTGGGGGAGTGGGAGCAAAAACTGTTTTTCAGGGAGGATATGCAGGCCTTGGTGGAAAATATACCGATTTGGAAACGGTATATTGACGATGTATTCTTTATTTGGACAGGCAGCAGAGAAGACCTTTCTCACTTTTTCGAGGGATTGAAAATCAATTCCTATAACCTCACCTTTACCATGGAGGCAAATCAATCCAGTCTAACTTTCCTAGATATCACCCTTTTCATTAATCCTGATAGAACCATTGGAACTACTCTTTTTCGTAAACCATCAGCAGGAAATTCACTCCTGCATGCTACTAGTTCACATCCCTTACCACTCATTAACAATGTCCCCTATGGACAATATTTAAGACTGAGGAGAAATTGTAGTGACAATGTCTTTTTTGAATCCGAGGCCAGGGCACTGAGAGAACGCCTTAGGGCACGTGGCTATAGCAATAAATGCCTTAAACGAGCCTATGTTAGGGCCAAAAAAAGCAACCGCAGCCAATTAATTCATGGATGTTCCAAACCAAAGTTAGACCCAGGCCTAAGAGTCATTACTACCTTTTCTGGGCAACATCAGCAGGTACGTGAGCTGCTACAAAAGCACTGGTACTTGTTGATGGGTGACCCTAAAGTGTCTAAACATCTAAAAGATCACCCAGAGATCACTTATCGACGATCTCGGTCACTCAGAGATCACATTGTCCATAGCCACCATACCTCTTTGCCTGTAACCACTATCAAAAACAAAGGTACCAAACCCTGCCACAGATGTGACTTCTGCAGGTACATTTATGCATCCCGGAATATCATTCTCCCAAATGGACAATTATACAACCCCAATTTCATTGTCACATGCCAATCCATTGGCGTTGTCTACTTAATGTTATGTGAATGCAATGCATTCTACATAGGGAAAACCAAACGTCCCTTTTTCCACCGAATCAGAGATCATGTCACTCTAGTGAATAAGAAAAAGATGGAGACCCCTATAAGCCGACATATGGGTTTATGCCATCAGTTCGACGATAGTAAAATGCACTTCTATGCCCTTGAATACGCCCCCCCTAATGAAAGAGGGGGTGATTATGACAAGACCTTATTGCAACGCGAGACTAAGTGGATTTTTACTTTGAATGCTTTGCAATACCCTGGCCTAAATGATGTTTTGAGTTTTAAACCTTTTCTCTAATTGGGTTTTTTTTTTTTTTTTTTTTTTTTTTTCATCTGATCTGCTATATCTGATATAATTGCTTTTGTATTTTTATGTCAACATCTATGATACCATCATTTAATATGTTTTTGTATTTTTATTTTATATGTCTAATGTTTGTGTATGCGATAGAACTGGTTTCTTAAACGCTCTTCAGTCTGCTTGTCATTGGTTGTTTTTTTTGGGCATGTACGGACACCCGGGGCACCCAGCATGGTAGGTCCTAATCAATGTCCCTTTAGCTGGGTTGCCCTTTAATTGACAACTAGTGCTGCTGTCCCCCTTCCCCCTTCTTTGTTCTCTTTTGAATCTGCCCTCGGCCCTTTGGCTCAGGTGACGCCCACTTTTGAATATCTGATCCCCTAAAGATGACCGCTGATCAGACTCATCTACATGATGCCGCCAATGCACTCATCCATAGGATTAATACGTAGCCTCAGCGGCTTCCGTATTTTACTATCTCTGGCACTGTACTTTCAAAAATGGCCGCGACTCCGTCGCGCCGTTCAGATGCGGCTGACGTCATTCATTACCAAGCCGGGACACGGGCGCATGCGCAGTTGTCTTCTTTCGGTCCGCAGCGTGACGGTGAGTCAGACGCCGTCACGCTGGAGGGGTTTAAAAGCGGGGAATCCCCTGCCAATCTCTGTCATTGTCGTTCTGGTGATGTGCTGGGCAGACGGAGGCTTTTTTTTTTATGTGAGCGTTGCGAAGACCAATATTATCCATCAACAGTAAGTTGCTTTGATTTCTCTTGATTCTCTATCAGAAGTTTTTCCTTGATGCTATTGATACTCAGAAATTCAAACTTAGCTTTTATTTTATTTATATATCTTTAGATTACTTCGGTGGCAGACTGCAGATGAACTTCTAGGTCTAGTTGCTGACTAGTGATTGGTCAGCGGTCTGGTCCTGTGTGCTGCCCATTCTACTGCCGTCCTGCTGCACTATAAGTACCACCGATCTAGCAATCTGGCTGTTTATCATCCCTCGGATGTTAATTTTTACTTAGGAATTGATTCTACCAAAGGTATATCAATATATGTTTATTTTTGGATGATTTTTTCATTCATTCATATATTCAGCATCTACATCAGTTAAATCTAGTATAGAGTTCGTGAAGTAACAATATTAATAGTCCTGTATTTGATTTGCTTCTCTTTGTAGAGAATCTCATCCATTCATCAACTTCTCTTAATTTAATTTTTGTGCCTCTCTGCATGCCTTCCCAGTGATTTTCAGACTGAAGAGCAAAACGCCAATAAAGCACAAATTCTTCTCTCAGTATATAGTTTTTTCTTTCTCTGCGGGTAAGATCGTATAGCAGTCTCTAGTATTAATTAATTTTTTTTTTTTTTTTTTTTTTTTTTTTTTTTTTCTATACTCAGTTGTACGTATATCAATTCTGTTAAAATATGCCCTTTTCATATATTTTTTCATTGATTTTTTGTTATGACCAAATTAATATAAATTTATGAAATTGTAATTCATTAGCAGGCATGTAATATATATATTTCTATTTTTATAGCTGATTATAATACCACAACACATCTCCTGAAGAAGCTTAGGAAAGCGAAACATGTTGAGAGAGTGGTATTAATCTCTGCATCTATGTCAATACTTTTTGTATCTGCTTTGTACATTTATTGCTCAATGTCACTATGTGACGAAATGTCTGTTTCTTTTAATTAGTATCTAATAAAAGATGTGTTTTATCTTATATTTTTGATTTCATTGACTCTAGCACCGTTTAAAAAGTCCCTGGGGCCACTATATGGCCTCAAAGCCCTTATTTTCCTCTTTAACTTTATTATTGGGACGTGGTGCTCTTGAATTTTTGGTTTCCTCTTTTCCAATTTACCTAGCTTTGTATTAAAGAGGCCGCCGAGTAAACAGGAGATTCTCGCTGTATGTAATCTGATGGTGCTCGTCCAGCCCCCCTCCCTGTCCCCTCCGAGGCAGCAGTAATCTGAGGTGAGGCTGCAGATGGGCACTGATCAAGCTGCATTGATGGGCAATTGTGAGGCTGCAGATGGGCATTGATCAAGCTGCAGTGATGGGCAATGGTGAGGCTGCAGATGGGCATTGATCAAGCTGCAGTGATGGGCAATGGTGAGGCTGCAGATGAACATTGATCAAGCTGCAGTGATGGGCAATGGTGAGGCTGCATTGATGGGCAATGGTGAGGCTGCATTGATGGGCAATGGTGAGGCTGCATTGATGGGCAATGGTGAGGCTGCATTGATGGGCAATGGTGAGGCTGCATTGATGGGCAATGGTGAGGCTGCATTGATGGGCAATGGTGAGGCTGCATTGATGGGCAATGGTGAGGCTGCATTGATGGGCAATGGTGAGGCTGCATTGATGGGCAATGGTGAGGCTGCATTGATGGGCAATGGTGAGGCTGCATTGATGGGCAATGGTGAGGCTGCATTGATGGGCAATGGTGAGGCTGCATTGATGGGCAATGGTGAGGCTGCATTGATGGGCAATGGTGAGGCTGCATTGATGGGCAATGGTGAGGCTGCATTGATGGGCAATGGTGAGGCTGCATTGATGGGCAATGGTGAGGCTGCATTGATGGGCAATGGTGAGGCTGCATTGATGGGCAATGGTTAGGCTGCATTGATGGGCAATGGTTAGGCTGCATTGATGGGCAATGGTGAGGCTGCATTGATGGGCACTGACCCTTATTTTGTGTCAAAGTTCTTTATTTAAAATTTGATTTTTTTTTCCCCGAAACTTCCCTCCTAAAATGAAGGAGCGTGTTATATGCTTGTGCACATTATATGCCAATACGGTAATTTTAGTTTATGACTGTTTAGTATGCTATACAATTGTTTGTAATTTACCTTTCTTAGAATGGAATTAGGATAAGAATTAGGGATAATTTTTGCACCTGGAATGTTGGGGTAATGTTCATTGCATTTTCTTTATATACAGTTTATATACAGTTTATATACAGCGAGAATCTCCTGTTTACTCAGCGGCCTCTGTAATAGTAAGTCCATCTCCTGGGCCGGCATTGGATCAGTGTTCTGTCTATCATAGAAGCCAGTCCAGGAGGTGGGACTTTGTATTAAAGAGGCCGAGTAAACAGGAGATTCTCGCTGTATGTAATCTGATGGTGCTCGTCCAGCCCCCCTCCCTGTCCCCTCCGAGGCAGCAGTAATCTGAGGTGAGGCTGCAGATGGGCACTGATCAAGCTGCATTGATGGGCAATTGTGAGGCTGCAGATGGGCATTGATCAAGCTGCAGTGATGGGCAATGGTGAGGCTGCACATGGGCAATGGTGAGGCTGCACATGGGCAATGGTGAGGCTGCACATGGGCAATGGTGAGGCTGCACATGGGCAATGGTGAGGCTGCCTTGATGGCAATGGTGAGGCTGCCTTGATGGGCAATGGTGAGGCTGCCTTGATGGGCAATGGTGAGGCTGCCTTGATGGGCAATGGTGAGGCTGCCTTGATGGGCAATGGTGAGGCTGCCTTGATGGGCAATGGTGAGGCTGCCTTGATGGGCAATGGTGAGGCTGCCTTGATGGGCAATGGTGAGGCTGCCTTGATGGGCAATGGTGAGGCTGCCTTGATGGGCAATGGTGAGGCTGCCTTGATGGGCAATGGTGAGGCTGCATTGATGGGCAATGGTGAGGCTGCATTGATGGGCAATGGTGAGGCTGCATTGATGGGCAATGGTGAGGCTGCATTGATGGGCAATGGTGAGGCTGCATTGATGGGCAATGGTGAGGCTGCATTGATGGGCAATGGTGAGGCTGCATTGATGGGCAATGGTGAGGCTGCATTGATGGGCACTGACCCTTATTTTGTGTCAAAGTTCTTTATTTAAAATTTGATTTTTTTTTCCCCGAAACTTCCCTCCTAAAATGAAGGAGCGTGTTATATGCTTGTGCACATTATATGCCAATACGGTAATTTTAGTTTATGACTGTTTAGTATGCTATACAATTGTTTGTAATTTACCTTTCTTAGAATGGAATTAGGATAAGAATTAGGGATAATTTTTGCACCTGGAATGTTGGGGTAATGTTCATTGCATTTTCTTTATATACAGTTTATATACAGTTTATATACAGCGAGAATCTCCTGTTTACTCAGCGGCCTCTGTAATAGTAAGTCCATCTCCTGGGCCGGCATTGGATCAGTGTTCTGTCTATCATAGAAGCCAGTCCAGGAGGTGGGACTTTGTATTAAAGAGGCCGAGTAAACAGGAGATTCTCGCTGTATGTAATCTGATGGTGCTCGTCCAGCCCCCCTCCCTGTCCCCTCCGAGGCAGCAGTAATCTGAGGTGAGGCTGCAGATGGGCACTGATCAAGCTGCATTGATGGGCAATTGTGAGGCTGCAGATGGGCATTGATCAAGCTGCAGTGATGGGCAATGGTGAGGCTGCACATGGGCAATGGTGAGGCTGCACATGGGCAATGGTGAGGCTGCACATGGGCAATGGTGAGGCTGCACATGGGCAATGGTGAGGCTGCCTTGATGGCAATGGTGAGGCTGCCTTGATGGGCAATGGTGAGGCTGCCTTGATGGGCAATGGTGAGGCTGCCTTGATGGGCAATGGTGAGGCTGCCTTGATGGGCAATGGTGAGGCTGCCTTGATGGGCAATGGTGAGGCTGCCTTGATGGGCAATGGTGAGGCTGCCTTGATGGGCAATGGTGAGGCTGCCTTGATGGGCAATGGTGAGGCTGCCTTGATGGGCAATGGTGAGGCTGCCTTGATGGGCAATGGTGAGGCTGCATTGATGGGCAATGGTGAGGCTGCATTGATGGGCAATGGTGAGGCTGCATTGATGGGCAATGGTGAGGCTGCATTGATGGGCAATGGTGAGGCTGCATTGATGGGCAATGGTGAGGCTGCATTGATGGGCAATGGTGAGGCTGCATTGATGGGCACTGACCCTTATTTTGTGTCAAAGTTCTTTATTTAAAATTTGATTTTTTTTTCCCCGAAACTTCCCTCCTAAAATGAAGGAGCGTGTTATATGCTTGTGCACATTATATGCCAATACGGTAATTTTAGTTTATGACTGTTTAGTATGCTATACAATTGTTTGTAATTTACCTTTCTTAGAATGGAATTAGGATAAGAATTAGGGATAATTTTTGCACCTGGAATGTTGGGGTAATGTTCATTGCATTTTCTTTATATACAGTTTATATACAGTTTATATACAGCGAGAATCTCCTGTTTACTCAGCGGCCTCTGTAATAGTAAGTCCATCTCCTGGGCCGGCATTGGATCAGTGTTCTGTCTATCATAGAAGCCAGTCCAGGAGGTGGGACTTTGTATTAAAGAGGCCGAGTAAACAGGAGATTCTCGCTGTATGTAATCTGATGGTGCTCGTCCAGCCCCCCTCCCTGTCCCCTCCGAGGCAGCAGTAATCTGAGGTGAGGCTGCAGATGGGCACTGATCAAGCTGCATTGATGGGCAATTGTGAGGCTGCAGATGGGCATTGATCAAGCTGCAGTGATGGGCAATGGTGAGGCTGCACATGGGCAATGGTGAGGCTGCACATGGGCAATGGTGAGGCTGCACATGGGCAATGGTGAGGCTGCACATGGGCAATGGTGAGGCTGCCTTGATGGCAATGGTGAGGCTGCCTTGATGGGCAATGGTGAGGCTGCCTTGATGGGCAATGGTGAGGCTGCCTTGATGGGCAATGGTGAGGCTGCCTTGATGGGCAATGGTGAGGCTGCCTTGATGGGCAATGGTGAGGCTGCCTTGATGGGCAATGGTGAGGCTGCCTTGATGGGCAATGGTGAGGCTGCCTTGATGGGCAATGGTGAGGCTGCCTTGATGGGCAATGGTGAGGCTGCATTGATGGGCAATGGTGAGGCTGCATTGATGGGCAATGGTGAGGCTGCATTGATGGGCAATGGTGAGGCTGCATTGATGGGCAATGGTGAGGCTGCATTGATGGGCAATGGTGAGGCTGCATTGATGGGCAATGGTGAGGCTGCATTGATGGGCAATGGTGAGGCTGCATTGATGGGCACTGACCCTTATTTTGTGTCAAAGTTCTTTATTTAAAATTTGATTTTTTTTCCCCGAAACTTCCCTCCTAAAATGAAGGAGCTTGTTATATGCTTATGCGCATTATATGCCAATACGGTAATTTTAGTTTATGACTGTTTAGTATGCTATACAATTGTTTGTAATTTACCTTTCTTAGAATGGAATTAGGATAAGAATTAGGGATAATTTTTGCATCTGGAATGTTGGGGTAATGTTCATTGCATTTTCTTTGATTATTCAAAAATTATTTATACAATCATCACAATAATTGACCCTGCAGTGCCCCCTCAATGGAATTACTAACAGAATGTCAACTGCATGGTTGGAACGGTTTCGACCCAGTCTTAATTTAAAGTAGATTTTCAACTTTAATATCACGATAGTTTATTTGGAGCAAACTGGCCCAAAAAAACGATTTCTGTTGCATAACAATGTGGCCACTGTGTGTGCTGTAATATAGTCTAGTAGAACTAGCTACATCTAGTAAGTCAGTTGTGGTCAACTTTCTTGATATGCTCAAGTGCAGCCCTTGACATCACCCAAAGGGGCCGCACATAAAATTCTGTAAATATTTAAAGTGGACGTAAACCCTCACATATACCCAGCGAAGTGAACAGCCTCAGATGATACACAGAGGTAAAAAATATCTCCCTACATAAGTTTTAATGTATATAAAATGTATATAGCTTTATATACTGTTTAGAAAGTGCACGTCCTATTGGAATTTTCTCTTCCCGATTCACCTATGGGCGTGGATTCATGCCATACACTGTGAGACAGCGGATTAAAGGAAAGGCACACACTCCCTCTCCACATAGGAAGACAAAGGAAGAAATGTGCACAGCAGTGCTGTGAATTAGACCAGATATCTGCTAATCAAATTTCCAACTGATTTTATCTCAGTTAACAGACTTGTCAGAAGTTACAATGCTGATAACAGAAGAATGGAGCAGGAGAAAGCCACAGGACTTAGGGCTTTGAAGAGAGATAAGTAAACACTACAGATATATGTGCCCAGGTCAAATTTCATGAATGGAGTTTACATCCACTTTAATGTCAGAGACAACAGACATACAATAGGACATAGTCAGAAACTGCAGGCATGATACAAGAGATGGTGAGAGACTGCGGGCGTGATGCAAGAGATGGTGAGAGACTACGGGCGTGATGCAAGAGATGGTGAGAGACTGCGGGCGTGATGCAAGAGATGGTACACATTATGTGAGACTGCTAGAAATCACTACTTTTTCAGGGCAATAGGGAAACACAGACTGGTGCCTGCAGGGACTATGAGGGCTGAACGAAAAGTGCCAAAGGGCCGCATGCATCCCTAGAGCCACAGATTGGGCACTAGTGTAGTAAGTGGTGCTGTATTGCAGAAGCAGGACGGGTGACTTACCATTTATTGCTGGAAATTAAAAAAAAGCCATCTGAGTGTGTCTCCACCATTCAGAGCTAGGTAGCCCTATAAGTCTTCTTCTAAATGGCTTCAGTTATGAAATGGAAATATTTCACTTAGGGCAGCTTGGCCCAAACAAACCATGTAAAAAGTGATATTAAAGCTGGAATTCTAATTTAAGTGGAAGTAAAATCATCAATTTAGCAGTTAACAGTTTTTCTGCGCAGGAATCTGCAACATGTACGCAGTTTTCTGCACGGGAAAAACTGACATGACATCAACGCTGGTATGAATAGAGCACATAACTGACGCTCATGAAAACTGATGTAAACGGATGTTATATGTCATATGACGCCCTCGCCTTCCCCCCACTAGGGGGCGTGCGCGCCCGCCGTGTCACTGGGGACCCGATGTGCGTGCCCGGCGGCCGCGATGTCCTTCGGGCACCCGCGATTGCCTGCTAACAGAACAGGACGGTGGATCTGTGTGTCTAAACACACAGATCCACTTCCTGTCAGGGTAGAGGAGACCGATGGTGTGTTCTCAGTACAGAGGAACACCGATCGGTCTCCTCCCATTGTGAGTCCCCTCCCATTGCGAGTCCCCTCCCATTGCGAGTCCCCTCCCATTGTGAGTCCCCTCCCATTGTGAGTCCCCTCCCATTGTGAGTCCCCTCCCATTGTGAGTCCCCTCCCCCTACAGTTAGAATCACTCCCTAGGAAACATAATTAACCCCTCGATCACCCCATAGTGTTAACCCCTTCAATGCCAGTCACATTTATACAGTAATCAGTGCATTTTTATAGCATGGATCGCTGCATAAATGTTAATGGTCCCAAAAATGTGTCAAAAGTGTCCGATATGTCCGCCGCAATATCGCAGTCACGATAAAAATAGCAGATCGCCATTACTAGTAAAAAAATAAATAAATAAATAAAAATGCTATAAATCTATCCCCTATTTTGTAGACGCTATAACTTTTGCGCAAACTAATCAATATACACTTATTGCAATTTTTTTTTTACAAAAATATGTAGAAGAATACATATCGGCCTAAACTGAGGAAAAAATTTGTTTAAAAAAAAATTGGATATTTATTACAGCAAAAAGTAAAAAAGTGTTTTTTTCAAACTTGTCACTCTTCTTTTCTTTATAGCGCAAAAAATAAAAACTGCAGAGGTGATCAAATACCACCAAAAGAAATCTCTATTTGTGGGGAAAAAAATGATAACAATTTCATTTGGATACAGTGTTCCATGACCGCGCAATTGTCATTCAACGTGTGACAGCGCTGAAAGCTAAAAAATGGCCTGGGAAGGAAGGGGGTGAAAGTGCACTGTATTGAGGTTGTTGAACTTGTGTCTCTGCGGGGGCATGACCAAGATGGCGATGGTGCAGGTCGCTTAGTTGAGGAGCTCTGCATCCATCGGGGGGATGTTAGTCTGTTTCCACAATCTGAGACTGCTTAAGACCACTACAAATCCCCGGATCATGCCCGACAGGGAATGAGACGGACCCAGAACAAACCTAAGGCACAGAAGTAAGGGAACGCTCCTAAATATACCAAGTCTCCAGGAGGGGCAGTGGCACATGTGGCTACCAAGAACAGCAGGGTGTCCCAGAAAGAGGCCTCGTATCCTGCGCTCTTAGAGCAGAGTAATTTTAATGCCCTCATGCTGGCGATTACCGGCTGCCAATCCTCACTGTCGGATCTCAACACCAAGATTGACACGCTCCAGCTGGAGGTCGGCTGGATCCGGCAGGATTTTGACAAGATCCTCCAGAGGGTGATGGAGACGGAGCGCTGGATTGGTGATACAGAGGACACAGTCCGCGATCACACAGCCTCCCTGAACACACTCCAGATGAGATCCCTCGAATCTAAAGCTGAGGACGTGGAAAACCGCAATCGGCGGAACAATCTGTGGATTGTAGGCCTCCCTGAAGGATCGGAGGGGCCTGACCCGGCTGCGTACACAGAGCGGCTGCTCCGTACAATTTTTCCCAGGCGGCCTTCTCGTCCTTCGCGGTGGAGCGGGCGCACAGGATGCCACCACAGCGCGGACTGCCAGGCTTTCCGCCACGCACCTTTATATTTAGGCTGCTAAACTTCCGTGACCGGGACCTAATTCTAAGAGAGGCCAGGAAGATGCAGGTGATCCATGAGTCTGCGCGTCTGATGTTCTTCCCGGATCTCTCGGTCGACACCCAAAAGCTCCAGAGATCATTCGATGAGGTGAAACAGGCTTTGAGAGCCAGGGCCATCAAATATAGTATGTTACTCCCAGTGCGCCTTCGGGTGCAGGATGGTGAGTCCACGTGGTTCTTCATCTCGCCAGCTGAGACCTCAATGGCTGAACACACCTTGCCGCCTCGCTGATCCAGGCACCTCCTGCACCGGCAGATGACCATGCTTTGTGAGTACTAGACTTTTCCCTTCTTACCACTTACCCTGACTGCTACCATCTCTATGTGAACATTCTGTGGATGAGTTACTTATCCCCCTGCACAATTTCAGGTACGTGTGAAAAGCACAATCTATCCCTGCTTAAAGCGCAAAGCTGTAACCAAGGCCTGCAGCTGGCACACATGGAGTTAACTCTGCACCCCTGTTTCCATCATCCCCCTTCTCAGAGGAACAGGAGTTATCCCCTTCAGAGCTCACGTTCAGCTGGAGAACTATATATGACCTGGTTCCCAATGGGTGATTGACTGTTAGCTGTTAAACCTGCTGATTGCAGATTTCTATATGACCTCCATGGATTTTGGTCATTACATATCACAAAGCTCTCACGCTGGAAATTTGTGCCCTAGACAATATTCAGGAGTCCATTTACTGTCTCCCAACCGGTGGAGGCATCTCCTCCAGACATGGTGTATCTGCACACCCCTTTGTTCGACCCTGCCCCTATTTTGTTCTCTTCCCCTTTGTTTTAACTCCTTTTACAGTTATAAATGGGTGGCTGCTTTCTGTTCATGACCCCAGATAGCTATTGACTATGGTCTGGTTCGGGACATTAGAATACCCTGGTTTGGGTGGGTGTGCTAGGTGGGGGGAGGGGGGGTGTTGGAACGGGTTGAAATGGTTCTTAGTTCAAAAGAAGTAATGTATTTGAGGTGTTTGTATTACCCAAGAATATGCTTGTGTTCTCTCTGTATGCTATAATGAGGGGATGTGGGGAGGAGTGGTGACGACTGCTTCCCGGGATCCGGATGTTTTGCTGACTCGGCTGTTTCTACAGTGCCATATTAATTTCCATCTTTACATATGGCTCCCTTAACAATTATATTGTGGAATGTCCGGGGCCTTAACTCCCAGGTAAAACGTTCCCTGCTATTTAACTTTCTGAAATCCCATTGTCCCGACATGTATTTTTCAGGAAACCCACCTAACAGGTAGTAGAGTCCTTGGGCTTAAAAAACCCTGGGTGGGGCACTACTATCATGCCACATATAACTCATACGCCAGAGGCATGAGCGTGCTTATTCACAAATCCGTGTCTCACTTTGATTTACATCTGGATCCCGGGGGAAGATTTGTCATATTACATGCTGTTATTGCAAATGTACAAATGGTGGTGGTGGGGCTATATATCCCCCCGCCGGAATCTTTCACACTTCTGAATAAGATTACCCAGTATCTTGCCAATATGTTGGTAGATAATGTGGTGCTGGTAGGGGATTTTAACATGCCTCCCTGCCCTGCATTAGACAGGCTGATGCCAGGGGGGGGGCTGTGGACTCCCTGCTGTCTCGCTGGGCATCCATCTTCGGCCTCACTGATGTCTGGTGCTGGAAGAATCCCCTCCAGAGAAGATACACCTGTCAGTCTGCCA